>JAOXYB010020693.1:1553-17454 GCA_028565635.1 Phoronis ovalis | reverse complement strand
ATATATTTTGTTTGTTTTGTACATGATCATCACATCTGTGGTGTATTAGTTGCAATTATAAATTCTTATTTATTAATCCGAAAACTATAAGGTATAAAATTATACTTGCATCTTCTACATCTTTATCCATCAGGTTTGAAATTGTGTCATTAGTGTTATAAAAAATCTAGATTATCGCCTATTGAGTTTACGCAAGTTCAGATATAAATCCATGGATACAAGAACCTTTAAACACACAATTTTATTTTCCGTACACTACGAGATATTTTGTTCTTTGTTGCAAATAATTAACTAATTACGCAGATTGACTTATAAAAAAATGCAACACCAGTCTCGAATTAAATTTTACAACTCACTGTTCGTTAGTACTAGGTACATATGTAGCTATCAAAGAGTAGATTTCGCGAAGGAATAACTCTATGAGGGTAAAATATGACTAAGTAGTGTATTTACTTGACCACACAATCTTTCGAAACTGCTTAAAGTGATTTGCAGTAGCTTCTACAGAAAGTCAAGTTTTTTGGGTAAATTGCTTGTGTTTTAATTGCTATTAAAATGTGATTCTTTTAGTTTAATACTATCTACAAAATAGAAGAGCGTGTTAGTAATAGTCTATAAATCATCAGCCCCATATCCGGGGCCCATATGCTAGAAGGATTTAAATCTAGATGGCTATATATACTGAGGTCGGGAACTGCATTTTGTATTGCTTCGAAATATTAATCTTCCATGAAACTAATGATATTTAATACAGCGCGCAATATTAGAAATATAAATATTAAATCAGATATGCTATTAGTAAACAGACTAGGGTATTGGCAATATACTTAAGGTAATTGTATTTGCATATGTAATGTAGCAACAGTTTTGTCAACGTTTGTATATTGTTGTATTTGTCGTAAAACATCCAAAATGTATACGTGCCATGTTAGGGGACGCTGACAATGTTGTTCAGTTTGCTTTGAGGCATGCATTTGACACTTTTATCATAGTAATGCAATGCAAATACGTCTTTTCCCAAAAAAAATGTTCTATATGACTGTTTCATACATTATGCAATGCATTTTCGATACGTTGTAAACGAAAGGAAACAAGCTTTAATTAGTTATATTAGTCTCTGTTGTCACTTTTGAAAAATAATATGTTGCTTCAGAAAGTGCAGCTACAAACACTCTAGGCAAAAACCATTGCGACTGATAAGATTGAAATGTACATCTAGCTTACCCTAATGTCGGGCTCATAGGAATCACTTCCTTCAGGAGTTGTCATTTTCAACTAAACCAATCTCCAAGGTTTCTTAATTAAAAATGACTACACTGGTGATAACGTTTTGTAAAGATTTATAAGCAAGTCTAATGTCGGAAACATTTATCTTTCGCGTGATTTAAGCACATCACATATCCTTCACTTTTCAACTATGTTAGTAGACATATATTGATGAAATAATTATCACATTAATGTAGTTCCAGTGTCTAATTATGCATTGTGTTATAGAAGGATAACCGATCCCAGGTAGGATATATTCCAAACTCGCACAGCTGATTTACATCGAATTATTGCTTATTTGCATTCAACTCATACCCAAGTGATCGAATAATTGTCCGACTTAATCAGCATATTATTGTACTGCTTCTGTATGCTCACTTAAGGCATCAGGTACAAAGTTTAACGATTTAGATACAATCCGCAGCTAGTTACGATACATATTGCTTCTAATGCAATAGGCTATTACCGTAAAAGTTCACAGGTTTCGATTTTGCCTTGCAGCATTGTCGCGTCACACATCAAGTTTATTTACTGCCGTGTATAGTTTAACGCTCTCAGTACTTATGTCGATAAATTAATGTAAAAATAAAACATAATGATTAAAACAACTGACTCTTAGGTAAAATATCAATCTAGATTAGTATAAAATCGTGACTTTTGTCTGATTAAATAAACATTTGTTTATGAAAAATTAATGACGCGATTTGCCTAGTAACCTTTCTCACTGGGGAGTTACTACAGGGGGATCGTTTGCAAAGGTTTCTTTAATATCGTATCAGTCCATGCAATGCATCATCGATAATCGTATAGTTTATTGCTACTGATTTATTCATTATATGATGTATCATTTATCATTACTTGGTAGGTGATCGAGTGGGTAGGTGAAGCTTTGTTTTGAGTCTGATAATGTTATTTATTAATAAGTTTGGACAATATGTATGTTTGGGTTACAATGATCGGATTCAACCATAAACTTTGTAGTAATGACTGTTTTTTTTCTTGGTTTGAAATTCAAAGAGAAAGATGTGATTGGATAAATTCCTGATACCCATTTATAAATGCATTAGTCTTAATAACAAAAAACAACCAATTTTCCAGTTGCCCCTTCAGTCAATTCTTCTGTTAAAAGAAAAATATATTAACCAAACAGAGCATGCAAAATAGTACCTAGATGAAGACCCAAGTAATCTTACGATATTTATTTATAAGTTTCATATCTTTGAATAAACTTTAACGTTGTATAATTATAAATGTTTCTTTAAATTTATTATTTTGTTTCAGCACAGAAGTTTATGACAAAAATATTAATGCACAACCACGAATCGTTCTACGAAAAGTACGAGATCAAATAAAATATATCAATTCAAAGAAAAAGGTATTTCTCTTTTAAAACTAATATTTTAAACATATTTTTGTCTATTCAGGCATATTCAACCTTCATCATGAATTAGTGTACTTGCGTGTCTCCATCTTCAAATCTAATTAAAAAGTCTACTAACTAATGGTATGCGCAGCTTCGTATGGAATCCATTAGGTAGACACATGCATAGTCTATTGAATATCAATTTTGAAACATGATGTTGACACCGACATCATTTCACATAGAAAGTATAAACTAATTAAGAATTTAAAACACCTATTAACAAAATAGCATTTATGTAAACATAATATTCAATTATTGTCTTTTTCCTAGCAAATATATGCCAAAAAAAAAAGTTTACAGGTGTACCCAGCTGCTTCTGCGATTCTTTTATGGATGGAGATTCCGCCCTAGATTATCAGTGAAGATTATACTTTTATCATTAAAATACATGTCGAATAAAATATATATTAATACTATAAGTTGAGAACATGACTTGGTTCCGTCATTTTGTTGTGCTTTTGTTGCAGTGTGCGGTACTGCTGTAGGGGCGGATAAATAATTTACCTGCAAGTAGCATTGCATGTAGTGCTTTTTAGCACTACTTGTGAGCTTGAAATCGATTTGAGATAGACCTATCGGGTTGCTATATTCATTTATTAATATTTACATTGAACCAGTTAGATCAAGAGCAACTTCATCATATTCATTTAAATTTGTGTAAGAATTTATTTTGAAATGGAACTATCTGCATTACTATACTAGTTTTAGATTGCTCTTCGAAAAACAATCAAGGACAGTCACAGTGGCGCCATCTGAGGTCTTTGATATATTCGTGTTCACCAAACTTTGAACGTTGTCTAATTTTAACAACATATATTAGCTTCCGGCTTCTATTACTATAGCTAAATCTATACGCATGTCGTGTTCGGATTATGAGCTGTATCATTACTTTCCAATAATAAACAGCTTTGGATTCATTTCGACTTGTACCTTTTATATCGGCATAAAGAAAAAATGTACCGATCCCCGGCTGATGCTATATTTGCTCATAACTATCGTGTGTAAATGATACAGCCTACTTCAACGAGACAAATTTTAGTCCTCAGGAAAACATATATTCTCGGCATATATTACGCATAAGAGCCGCCTACATGATATTGATTATGGACGGAATTCCACACCAATATTACCAGTGCTACACTATCATATACATTGAATAGTGTAATTGAAACTAAATACGTTGTTATCTAACGGATTATATGAGTATTCCGTTCGTTTTGTTACTTGATGTCACTTCCAGTTTTTATATTCTTTCATCAATTAGGATCGTGGTCAATTTTCAACTAAACCTCCAGCTATATTTGCCTGAATATTTATTGTACATTTGCATGATCTGAATGTTAAACCAATGCAATAATACTAAATCACGATTGCTTCCCTGTTGTATATACTTTGAAAGTGAGATATTCCCTGGAAAATGGGAACCATGTTTTTGAAATAATTAATAAAAATATACTTTTTTTGGTAATGCCAAAAATATGCATATACATTCACAAACAGGTTCCCGAACCCGTGGGCTACTTGACAGCCTCCAGTTATCACATACAATCGTTGCAGATTCACCTTAATCGTTTTATACGGACCTGTTTGGTTAGATATTCACCACCCGTTCGTCTAGCATGGGCAATTTGCGAGAGAGACTCACCCCGGACACTGAGAAGGTAACCAAGTTCGTTGAACACTCATCTGATATACAAGTCATATTTTATACGAAGTAATAACTTCAGTGTCTGTAAGGATTCTAGACATAACAATATCGCTCTGTCAATTTGTTGTATACCTATAGCAAGATGCGGGGTTTGAGTGTGTCTATAGCGAATGGAGGTACAGTCATTAAGTATGCTACTAAGAACTTACCTTATGTATGATATCAAATTCTGTATTTTTCTCTTCCTCAAATACATCGTCCGGGCATGGAAAGAGGTCGCCGCGACCATTGGAATTTACTCCATTTGCGTAATTAGTTTGTGACGATGACATTATGTACACTTTGTACACATAGATTAAGAAGGTAGAACGTAGGTGATGGAAAGAATGACGATCGAGTGAATGTTCAATGTTTTCAATAATATACCGTGAAAATTTCTTTTAATTTCTTCCGTTATACTGCTTCAAATTGCATCTGATCATCAACATTCATAAACCAATTAGATAGAACTACACGAGCTAGGTGGAACGCATGAATGTTGAACGTCTTAAGTTCAAACAAAAATCCTGAATCCTGAGATAAAATGTTTTTTACGTTCTCCTGTTATTCCGTCTCAAATTGCCATATCAGTATATCCATTTCAACTTTTTATTACTGCTACCAACTTGTGTTTTCATAAATCGTTATTTAGGAAGTACCATTTCTTGAGTATCAAGTAGCGAAACAGACTCCATCATTACGAATACCATGCGGATTTAGTCAATATTTCCCTCTTATTGTGAACTTAAGTGATATGCTTTATTATTATTTCTGTAATCAATGGTTCTGTTATAAAACTAGCTAAGGTCGACTAACGATGTCAACTTACTGGAGTATATATTAGACACTTGGGCACAATTAATAATTTTAGTCCTGGTAAACATGCAAAACGCACAATACCGTTTTATATATATCTTCACGAATGTTCACGATATTGTCTTGCTTGTCAATATTTTGCGTTTAACGATTTTAAACAGCGTATACAACACTCCATGTTCCAAAAATATGTAAATTAACAAATTTTTTATTTCATTATAGCTGCAGTCTCCATATCCCGCTAAAAATATTCAAAGTTCTAAAAAAATGTGTCGATCATATCATCTACACACTGTATGCCATATAGTTAGTGCTCTAGACATTGAACCATTATCAGTAAACATCAAAAACTACTACTAAGGTTAGTTCTTGTGCAAACATCTATTTCATCCAAAAAAAAACAGTCGATAAACGCGTTTGTAGATGTTTTTACTTAGAATTCTTTAACGTTTTCAAACAGAAAATGACATTTTTGATCGATGTCCCAATTATTTATCAGGAAAAGAACGGAAAATCTAAGCTCCCTCGAGATACATGCCTTAAATGGTTAAATGCTATTCAGTATAAATACTTGCAATTAATTACACTGCTTAATCTAACAGAATTGTTAGCGACACCCACAAAAAATCTACTTAGTTTTTAACTTTTAATTGTTCACGTACCATTTTATTTACCAAGTGCAATTAAGTGATCAAACACCGTGGGATTTTCCGCGCTCACTTTTCGTAGACTTTATAAAGAATCCTGCGATGGAGTAAAATAATTCTCAGTAAAGAAACAAATCTCGTTACCACGAAGTCGCAATTCACGTTGGAATTGAACGTAAATAATTTTGTCAGTACTTTAGAATCAGTAAATGACACACATTAAATTTGTCTTAGAAATCCAGTAAAAATATAAAAATAATTTTAAAAACGCTTGTAACGCATTTAGAATTAACAGAGTACATTGGACAAAAACGGGGCAAGATATCTAGTCACAGCAGAAGATGATATTTCTTGTTGCTTTCTCACAACATGAATCATATCTATAAATACTATACTAGAGTGTGAAGAAAAACAATAAAAATTGATCACGTTGCGGCTATAATATCATCACTAAACATTAATGAGCACTGACATCCATTTTCCATTCTGTTATTAGTCAATAGCAATGCTTCTAACACTTCTATAGTAATGTTGTTCGTCACTAGCTTTCTGAATCCACAATTTAAATAACCAGTTAGATTAACACGTCTATAATACTATGGGCTTTGGTAAGACAAACTTTTATCCGAATAAACTATTTACATATGCACCAGGAGGGGGAACCCGTTCAATTCCTTAATTCTCCGTTTAGTTATATATGTGTGTGAACCATGCAGTGAGAATTGTGCGATTAGTTGTGCTTATGCCTTCGTACATGTGTATGATATCTACTGCATGCAAATGTGCTTTTGAAAATCTGAATTAAAGCCTTTGGCTTGTGTTTCTATTTCGTAAGAATTTTTTTTATGGGGGGCTTATAATTAAAAGGCTTATATTGCTAAAAGTGACTATTCTAAGTGGCATATATAATGTTTTATACAACTAACAAAATAACTTTTACTCAAGGACGTTTATCAAGTAAATATCTTAGATAGCACCATACAAAAAGAAATTGTATTCCAAAGAGGGCGTCTTATGGTAGGTTGTTATGTTGGCTAGTTATGAACGTGGTTATTCAATATCAAAAAGTAAGACGGAATAAACTGAAGCTGGAGATAATCGTGGATCATTTGTATTACACTCAGATAATCACAGGAAAAGGGTGCTTTAATTTGCATTATTGCACAACTGTCATCACGAACAAGTGATATTCATGTTGTTTCACATGTCACTTAATATTTCTCATACACGTTACTTCATGCTCAAATCAAAATATGGGCTAGCAATAATTTTAAAATTTGTATACATGCGAAAGTTTCCAATTTATTCTTTATTCGTTATGTATTTGGTTTCGCCTTTTGTTTTTAAAATTTTTGATTGAGCTGATATTGATTAGTTCCAACAATTTCAGTTATAAATAGTCATGGTTGCACATACAACAGAATTTTCAACCAGCAAAGCAAAACTGAAGTGCAGCGTCACCTCGTGATAGGCGCAGACAAGATATTGTGTTCGTTCTTAATGAAGACATGACAATTAAGCTAGCTCCTTTTTCCCTTTTCCTTATTATCCTTATTGAACAAGGACAAAAGGAGCTACTTCCCTTTTCTTTATTCGATCAAGGGTTTCAAGAAGGAAAAGTTCGAGCCTTGTGAGAATCCCAAGTTTAATAAAAGGAATAAGAAACCAAGCTATATATGTTTGGAAACCTATAGCGACCTGTCTCTCTTTAGATTGATTTTTTTTTGTAGTTAATTATACATTTGTGGTTCTATACAGATTAATTTAGTAGAAAAAGTGTAATCTTCGCCTAAATTTGCCGAGATCCCCTCCTATAAATTAATTTACAGTTCGTAAGCAACGACTAAACAACTGTCACTGATGAGCAAATGATAAGAGTCATTAAGTACTCTTACATAAAAATATAGTTATAAACAAAAGTAAGGGTCCAACCAACACAAAATTTACAGGACACGTCCAGCATTTTGACTAAATCTTGCATACTTCCTTATGAGCCACAAAGAGGTAAAATGACGAAGGAAATACGATCCACGTAATTTGGAGCTGTTTATGGTATACTTGTCTCTACTATGTAGAGAGGCAGTAAAAACGAATTATTTCCTTTTTTCTTATTCGATTTTGAGCCAAACTAGGATATATAAAACTCTAAGTTTTATATATCCTAGAGCCAAATAAGGAAAAAGGTATAAGGAAATAATTTCCGTTTCCTTATTCGACTCAAAATCGAATAAGAAAAAGTGAACTAATTTAGGGGTTGGCCAGAACTTATTTCCCGGGAAAGCGGATAATATAATTTCAAATTTAGAGGGGAAAATGGCCTCCTCAAGAATGTGAAATTCCCCGACAGCACCAAAAATAAAATCCCCCCCATCAATAGCTTAACAATACCGTTTCATATGATTATTATATGTATAACACAAGACATGTACTGTATATGGTCATTCAATGCTAGAAGTTTAATTATTTTCAAACGCGCGTTGTGACACGGATCCAGAAATTTAAGTTAGGGAGTACATTTGGATATTCCGGGAGCGAAGCAAATCTAGGTGGTTCCAGGGGCTTGCCCCCATAAAATTTTGGAATATCTGGAGTGTGATTTCCTGTAATCTGGTGCATTCTGGACTCTTTTTTGCCGTGACACATTGTGTCACTTTTATACATTTAAAAACCTTTTATATGAAGAAGTTTATTTAATTTAAAGTAGCAACTTTTTTTCAATAAATCAAATTGCACTACAGTGTTAAGCATTATTGTTGGTGGACTACATACTTGAGAATTTAGAAATCCACAAAATTAATCTTTTAAGTAATGTTGAATTATTCCTCATTTTATTTATCGGTTGTTACCCTATTAGTGATTGGTATTTTCTGTTGCGCTTTTGGCTTCTTTTAAAAAGTTCTATGTCAATAGGCTGATTACGAATGTTGAAATTCAACAACGTTTAAACTACGCAATAACAAAGACCCGCACTCGAAAACAGTTTAATTTGGTAATATATAAATAATTAAAAACCCTTGTGAAATTTGAGTAATTTTACAAGGAAGTTTGATATAGCTTTAGCTATAAAATTAAGCCTATTATAGATATAATTAGACACAACAGACATTCTGATCGATAATGTTATATTCTCTGTTTCGACTTTAAGGATTACCATTAATGGAAATCAGCAAACGGCCATTTTTCGATTCTGAATATTAAGGTAAAAAAATGGCCCCCTTTGGTACTATAAAAAAAACGTTGTCCCACCCCCTTATAATCACCAAAAAATGTCTCCCGTCATATTTCTCGGCCCCTCTCCAGGAATAATTTTGACCAGTCTGTTAAGTATTATTGTTTTATGGCAGATATACATGTAAATATTATATACCCAAGAATTATGCAATAAATTACAAGCAAATCTAAATAAAATCAATATTTCATTAATGAGTATTTTGCTTTAAATTAAAAATTCATCTTCAAATTTTTTTTCATATGACAGGTATAAATATTTAAATTCTATTGATTATGTTCATTTATAACGAATGGATTTCTTATTGCCGTAGTAGTATTTTAGGTGGCCGCTACATGCATTATGGTTAGCTATTATATAGCAAAATTAAATTTATGAGTAGCTATTGGCTGGTTATATAAGGGTAAGTGTTCTCAAGTATATCCACAATATTTCGAACCAGCAACACCTAACATGAAATTGTCGTGATTTAGATAATTCTCAACTAGTAAATATTTTTAGCTGAAACTTAAAGAAACACTATACAAACCTCCAGCCACCACCATATTCGGTCACCATGAAATGTTCTTCGACTAAAACAAGAAACTGAAAATTATAGTCACATGTCGATCAGAGCATATTATATTATTTCGAAAACATATGTTTTTATTTTTATCCAACGGAAATTCAAATATAGTAATTATTTTACTGTATGCTTTGCAAAATACATGTATAGTATGAATTTTTTTGCATTAAATATATGTATTATATTCCGATATATGATATATTTATTCTGTACATGGCTGTGAATATAATACGTATAATAATTTTTTTTTTCAGGAATGCCTAAATTTAGAAAGTTATGTATTTTCGCTCTCAGCAGTATCTACTAGCGTCAACAGGTAGATATATAAGAGTTACCTTGTATATAATGTTTTGCTCCAATTGCGTTTTCAAAAAAATGAGAAGGAAATTATGAAGGGTTAATTACAGTGTTGTTAAAATTTATGAATTTTTTTTCTGTTAACAATTAATATTATATAATACGTACAGTTCTGCTGGACGTTATAACTTTCCTTTTTTCAAACAGTTATAAAGAATCGTGTGAAACGTTTTGATAACATATAATAAACCACTTGAACCATAAAGTGGTATGACATCGATGCAATGACTAAGCAGTAAAGCCGTTTTTAAACCTATTTTTAAGTACTTATTACCTTATTCAGGGTTGTCCTTTTTGTCTAAAAACAGTTCACATCAGTGACATGTCTTAGGTCCAGATAATCTACTTTTTAGTTGTGGTTGGCCTGAATATTGTGAAATGTTTTTGGGAAGGTGTTTCCCATGTAAGTACTATTGTTTTTTTTAGTCATGACTTCGTATTTATGTTTTGAAATAAAGTGACGTATATTCAAAAAGAAAATATAACAAGAATACATTGGCTATTTTCAAAAAGGTTGCCTGCTAGGTTCCACCGAGATTTGAACTCGGATCGCTGGATTCAAAGTCCAGAGTGCTAACCATTACACCATGGAACCGTTGCTAATGGTCTATTATTTTCTAATTAAATAGATTTTACCACCTGGTAGTTAATACCGCTATCATGATATAAATAGTACAAATGTAATGAGGGCAAATCATTAATGCGATAACGTTTTAATGACAATTTTGTTTTTAACCTTTATTTTCATTGCAGTTAAATAAATTCAACATTTATGAAAAATTGAATCGCACTGCATCAATTTTTATAGCTGAATAATTTTGATTCTAAACGTAAAATAAAGGTCAGTTTTCCAACTGCGAATTTTTATTTATTTTAAATACAAATTTTCAAGTGTTAGATGAAACAAAATATATACAATCGACACGTAGATTATATCCAGACCTGAAAAAAAGGAATACATATTTTTAGTCATGTTCGGCCCGGAATTTAACAAAGGCACACAACACTCCAAATATATTTTAATATTTCCTTGTGAGGTGCGGTTGGGCTTGGAAACAAACTACAGCCATAGAAAGGGTAAAACGTTTGTTTTCAAGGCAATATTTTACTAAATTACGTTCTTTCTATTTTTCATTCTAATTTCATGTATCAATCATTTGTGGTGGTCAATAAAAAATTATGGCAGCCGTTTTAAGTGGATTAACTAGAAAAGTTTCCAGTCCGTAATAGATTATATCTGCATACTTCTGTTTTAATATGCTATGAAGTATCCACAAATAACCAAGGCTCTGACAAATGTAGTCCTCTCTCTCGTAAATGCTAAATGATTATCTCGGGGTATTAGGGATAAAAATACTAAACTTTCTCTCTCGCTATAATAAATAGGTTCAATAGAAATTCAGAAGGTGATTTATTGATACATGTATTTAACTTTTGGTATGCAATTTGTCTGCAATTACTGAATTTTTAAGTGGGGACAGGAAACCACCCGCTAACTAAAACTACAATTCCCTCGGGTACGAACACAAATACTGCTATATACATTTCCTGAAATAATTAATCGTTGTTACATGTTAACTGTAAATTTCGTTATTTTCTTGGTGAAACCGCTCAGCGAATTTTACAATGAGAATAAGAATAGTACTTGTAGGTACAATTAGACCGATGCCAAAATTATTCCTACCCCACAGAGATACTACCCAGCATGTACGGGTTATGGGTACGGGTTATGTATACAATTCCTCGATTAACTGGAAATATCAGTGCTATATGATAGAATATGGTACACTGCAATTTTGCAATATTATTGGTCGCAATATCCTTATGTTTTGTTTATTTGCCAATGAATTATGTGCATAGCATTAACCATGATACCACGCATAATTCATTGCATTTAATAGTAAGTACAGGTACAGCAAACCCACCTTCTTATTATAAATGGTACAGCTCTTTTCCTGGTACAGTAATTCGTTGCAATTCTTTCTAAGGAAATCTTTCAGTGAAACCTGAACTCTTTTTTCTTCGCAGAACAGTAAAAATAGCATAAAATAAAATTATAAATACATTGTGTAACACGTGAGTATTCTTCTCTTAGTTAACATTGTAAGATTTTTTTAGCAAGGGATTATATATGTTTCCGCGGATGGGGTTAGCGATAGTTTTTAAAAAAAATAAGTATATATGTTACGGAGATTCTCTCTATCATGGGATTAGTAACCAAAAAATTCACCTGTTCTGTTCATCATTACTGCTTACTTTTTTATTGTAATGGCTAAGTTTATTTCACCCTTGTTAGTATTGTGCCAATTCCATATTGTTCGTTTTGGTATGTGTCGGGTAAAATTTGTCTAGTTCTAAAAGAGCAGAGTAATTGACAGATATTTAATATGTTGTATAACAAACAATTGATATTTTAAAAACTATCAAAGTACTTTTAAGTACAAACGTTCTGATTTTAATTTTCCATAAGAATTTTTAAATATTTTAAAATATATGATGATGGTTTAACCGTACTACATTTGACACAAAACGCTCGACACTCAAACATCTAATTTTATTCGTGTCATTCCACAAGCTTTACTTTTTAAAGAAAGTATTTGACAATATAAATACAACACATATTTCGACTCAGTTGTGTGCACGTATGCGTATTTAAGGGGCGTGACCTCTCATTAAATAACACACTACTCTTTACAGATGGATTTGATATAGTGTAATGACGTCAGAAATATATTATGGGATATGGCTTATCGATCACGAACTAGACTGGTTATAAACTAAGGTCGGAAATATTCTGTTAAATTCTCATGGATCTTCAACACATTGGAGAGCAAGTATTTGCTGCGGAAAGATTGGAAAAAAGACGAATAAGAAAGGTAAAATATATGTACAATATTAAACAATTACATCTTCGGTAAATATGTAAATTTCCGTTGTCAATTGAGTGTAATTTTGTGGTATTCTTATTTTCAGGGAAAGGTTGAATATTTAGTGAAGTGGAAAGGCTGGAGTACTACGTAAGTAGAGGCTTTTTTACACGAATATTCCTTATTCTCACTGTAAGATTTTTAAATATCTAAAATGAACAATCCTTTTATTTTCAGACATAATACATGGGAACCAGAATCAAATATTTTAGACGCACGTTTAATCCAGGATTTCAAGACAAGGTAAGACGGTTCTTGTTTACAAAATTCAAAATGGCGCAATTAGTTGTATGTTGTGATGCCGATCTTGTTGAAAATAAGTTCACATTTTATTTATGGCTGGACTTATAAACTTCTTTTCATTTTTAGATTAGAATGCCATATCTATAGTGGCCTGAAAAAAGGGTTCAAGACGGAAATATCAAACTATAAGGCAAGTACAAATTTTTAAACGTAGGCGGGTATAAACTGTAATGCTTATTTTAACATATTTATGCAACATGTTTTGTTTAACAACAACGACTTATATTAATTCGTTGTAATTTTGCTTAATCTGATATTAAATATATTTACTTGAATATATGACTTATATATTTACTTTTCAGGAATTTGAGTATGATTCGTATTTTCCGAATTCTGAACTTGATTTATATGGCAAGAGTTCATCTCTTCACCCGACGAATACAACATGGTCGTCTATATCTAATACAACTAACCTGAATACTTCTCCGAGTCAGCTACAAGAGTTGTCATCGTCAGCACTTATGGATAATGTAAGAAAAACTGACGACGAAGTTAAATCAGAAGATTTAAGAACGCCGCACGTCTTTGTACCGGATGCTGAAGGAAAAAAGAAGGATGATGTAGGAATATTAACCACAGCACAACACCGATTAGCACCTGTAAAGGAAAAGCGTGGTCGGGGTCGTCCACCTAAGAAGAAACGAAAGATTTCTACTGTTTTAGTGTCCACATCCAAACCGTATAATCCATTTAAAAGAAAAGTTGGCAGACCACGAAAAATTGTCGAGCACAATTTACCTTTGGATTTGAGCCCGAAAAGAAAATCTAACATTTACGATGTGAATGCTAATGAAACACCTTTATTGCTAGATAAAACTATCTATACACAAGAGTCACTAATGTTTTTTAAGTCGCTAAATATTAAACCAAACATACAAACAGTTTTTCAAGGAGAGAAAATTCCCGAGATGGGCAATAGTACTGAAGTGAGATATTGGAAACCGCCAAGTTTCAGTGAAAAGCCACCAGAAACTCTTATAACAGACGTGTCAGCCAACGATTTGATGATTACTATCAGAGAGTCTTCAACGCCAGTGGGCTTCTTCAAAGTCTCTGTTTGATACATTAAAAGTTGTTGTTTACGAAATTATAGATCGGGGTAAAAATAAGACACTAATGAAATAAAGATCGCCACGTAAACAATTTCCTAGAAAACTACGAGGAAACGAAAACAATACGACAGATTTGTTTTTGTAATGGCGAAACTAATAATTCGTACATTAACATTTCATTGTTTTTTTTTGTAAATGCTATAGTTTGAAACTTTAATTATCTTTTAATTTTGACCTTTCTGCAATAATATTTACTGCATAGATAGAATCTATTTATCTGTGTCAAATGCTAGTAATCTCTGTCGGGCAAGCGATCTCTGGTTATAAACATTTTAATACTAGTAGTTTCTGCTTTGCTAGGTTAGTATTCCAACTCAGCTTGTATACAAAAACAGTTACCACATCGAAAGATCAAAGTATAAACACTTATCATTTCAGATAAAAGTAAACAAACACAGTCTGTGTATAGAAACATTTTTTTTTTTAAATAAAATTTTATGATGATATTTTTACCGAATGTTCTCAGATAAATAAATCTAGTTCTTCTCTAATATTGAAAATACTTAGGACTGATTATTTTGCATACAAAAGTGTTGTGATCTTATTCATATCATGTTTACATACTACAGACTCATTATGGAAAATTCAGCAAGTTCATAATATTAAAATCAGTTTCATTACAAGAAATATCCTTGCTGATGTTCGATATCAGTAGAGCTATATTACTTCTTTTCTATTAAGTTTGGATAATACCCCCATATTCCCGCCATTTATATGAATATGCAGGCAATAATAAATGTTATGTCACGCTTATGGCGTATATATGCTGCTATACATACACTGTAATATTTCTAAGTACACTATTGCAATGACTATTATGACTGTATTGACATTATAATTTATACATTGCGCGCAGTTATCTATTTTTTTATATAATCATATTGAAAATCTCTTAGTCTGATTATTGTTGGCCTATCATACTTTTTTACTTTACTATTATAATCGTTGGGTTACTATTTTTTTATAAATAATAATTTGTTGACATGTCGGTAAACATTCAAGCGCCAATCACTGTTACAGCTGGTAGTTATTTTTTCCCGAAATAAAAAATATACTCTAACCGAAATCGAACCAAAATGACAAAACAAATTACTGAAAAAGCTGAATGTATGACTGACAAAATTCTCATTATTTATCAATTCCGGACATGATACACCTTTATTTATAGCTTTCGAGCGGGCTTACACGGTGCATCAAACCTCGATAAGATGCCTGCCTAGTATATATGTAGACATGTTAATCGTACTATAAAAAATAGCATAGTCCTGGATAAAAAATATCTTGTTACAAAGCATAAAATTTCAAACATATGATATGAGTCCGTCCATGCAACAACTCAACTGACATGTATAAGAAGTCAATGAACCGTGGCGCAATACGTGCGGAGCATTTGTTTGAAATCCAGATTTGAAATACACAGTACGCTTGTCCTTATTATGCTGACATATACTATACGGATATACAAACATTAATTATACACTAAACTCCTTGCATAAAGCACACGGGATGAAGCGTTATCACGTATTACCCAATTACAAGATGAACTCAGGAAGTTGGTTATCAAATTTA
>JAOXYB010020682.1:0-17457 GCA_028565635.1 Phoronis ovalis | reverse complement strand
ATTTTTAGCACATTTTTAATTAAATAAAGCACTTAATTATTTTTATGTGATTTATTTTCTTTTAAATAAATTAATATCTACGTGCAGTTTGACGCCAAAAGAACAAGGAAATATTTTTAAAATTAAGATATCCAAATAAAAGGTGTATATAAACTCTTAAAAATATATAACTTTTATTTAGACTTTTTAACAGTTTTTTTTTAATATAAAAGACTACAACTTGATTGATGATATTATTGATATTTTTAGAATTTCTTATTCAAATAACATAAAAATATTTTTAACATAGTTTTAAAATAAAATTTCGTACTCAATTTCGATTTGTCTGTTTTATGTAAATACACGCTTTCTTTTAACCTTTGAAATAAATTAATGTCTTTGATACAAAATTTAAAAAACAAGGAAATATCTAAATACGAAAATACCCAAATGTTCGCCAAGTTTTTAAGTAACTTTAACTGCATAATAAGTCAATTCTAATTTGAAACTACAGCAATCCTAACGTTTTGTAACTTTATTAATATATTTAGAAATGTTTATTCAAATAACAAAAAAATATTTTTTACATATTTTGAAGAATCGATTTTCCTTTGTTACCCTTTAAGGTAAATGAATGTCTACATGCAAATCGTACAGAAGATAAATAAGGAAACATGTCCGTGTATGACTCACAAAATTCTTAAAAAGATGAACAAGTGACAAAAACATTCTTAATGCCAAAACATTTACACGCATTTCCTAAACAGGAAATGTATCTTTCACAAAAGACAAGGCAAGTTAGCGCAAAATGATGTTAGGACCAACACTTTTGCGGTAAAACTGGCAATTTAATTTGATCAACAAACTATATTATTTTCAGTTTTCAAGAAGTTTTGGACAATATTGACACTGGCAATTAATTGAAGTCACGATTTTCATTAAGTAAATCTTGACCAAAACATTATTATTTCCCTTGTTTCGCATTTCATCATCCTGTCTGTTTTTGTTTTTATACAGAAAAGAGCTTCTAAAAATATATCGTTTGAGGAGAAATTATATTTGTCGACACCTACACGTGAACATAGGCTTAGTTTTTTCGTAAGATCACGTAGCTTTCCTGTAATGGTCAATAGATGACATTCAGTTTACAAATTAGCTACTAATAGATGTGCACGAAGGGTATTGTCACAATAACATATTTTACAAAGTACATGGACAAAATAATAATAATGTAGCAATTTATAAAAAAAAAACTTAACTGTGTCTAAAAGTGTGATAACTCTGTAACATTGCAGTATAAAATAATTACATACACAATTAATACAAATGAAATAACAAAAAACAGCGTATTAGCAATGCAAGCATTTTCTTACTCTGTGTTTTTTTTGGTACATAGTGTAATTTGGTAAGAACATTAAAACTGACCAATACAAAAATAGAAGCAAGAAATAATTCTGAATTTATACCTAGAACTCTTGAAATAATAATATCAAACGTGAATAGTTTAGCATGAACAAAGTCACACGCAAAGCGTGTGAATACCTCCAGCCGGATATACTTGCATAAATGAGCACCAATTAATATTTTAATATACATTTAATTCTACGCGATTGAATTAATGATAAAGTTTTCCTGTCCTGTTTCTAAATTATTGAAAAAAGTGAATAACTTATCAGATTACTACCATTATTTGGTGACAAAGAAAAGAATTCACTAGAATTTACTATGTACTTATACAGACCGCAAATTAACCGCTATATTGTTAGGAGCCCTTGAGACAGGACCCGTCATTGTAAAGTGTGACCTTCACGAGAAAAAATACTTTCAATGTCGCAACCTTACTACGCAGTTACTATATATGAGTTCCATAAATTCGGTCAACGTATCTCAATTATACACTGTAGTCCCTTTGCCGAAAACTGCAATTTTAATAATCATTTGAAAAAAAACAATTCTCAAAATGTATGATAGTTGGGGACAGGAGTATTTTTCTTTCTTACACATTTACAGTTTTCGTTTTTTGTTCATTTTTATTTCACTTATATTTTTAATAATTCCTTCAACTATGCCATCTCAACCCTACTATTCAGTTGGGAAAAATCGTAATTATGTTTTATCGAAGAAATGCGCAAATTCTGTATGAGCCAGATAATAACAAGTAATACACATTAAAATTTGAAAGCAAAATCAGTAAATAATGTTCTTTAAGTTTCTAAAAACAATTTATTGCTGGCATTTCCAGGAACGTTGCCTGGGATACTAATAAAGTAAAATATCAAACGCAGATTTTTAAGAATACCGGAACCCGTGGTAGGAACGAAATCTTTTCCCAGTAAATACTGAAAACGATTGTAACACAATTATTAAATTTCAAACTAATAATTAACTGCGCCCCTCACATACATTCATTATACAGACACATTAATTCTCAAAAAATAGACAACCTTAATAACCTGTTGTCGGCGGCGGACATCTGAAAGGGAGACTCATTTTTCACGAATGGACACTATAATGTCATTATTCATTCAGCTGCTGCGTGATGGAAACCGCAATTAAAGGAAATATGAAACTCGCAATGAAATCAATGTATTACAGTAATAAAGCTCTTGTACAAGATACGAGATAAGATTATTTTGAGTACTGAATGTTAGTATTTGTTCGACCATCTTAGAATAGAAAACACTCTAAGAGTTTTGTATTAGAGTGCTATACATCCGCTGACGCACCCGAGCATTTTATTAAAAAATATTAGTATTTAATTTCAGCATTGTTGGGTGGTAAACTGTCTGCTGGCTAAGGAAGGGTTAATTATAAGGATATTTTAATCATATTTCTCATATGTATAACAGTACTAATTAATATCAATAAATTATTCGTTTTTTAAGGAAAACAAAAATATATCAAATCGGGTGCATGGGCGCCTTGTTATAAAATAAATTTTAATTTTATTTAAAAATATTTAAATATGTCTTTAAGCTAGACACTTTAAAAGTTTCATGTATTAGCCCTTTAGGTTATCCTGCCTTGTGGGTTCGTGGCTTCTATATCACTCTTATCTCGATTTTCAGTAAAGTCGAATTTGCCAAATTTGTGGCATATACTTCGGCGAATTTAATTAAATAATATAACGAAGGTGAAACATTTTTTTCGCTCTATTCGTCAATATTACTTTGTAATTCCTCCCAATTTTCTTGTCAAAAATAATTGGTAATCTCGATTGTAAATTTAAACATAATTTTTATATTCAAGTGTAAATGCAATAAGATATTATGTTCGCAGTCAGTAATTAAAAAAAATAAAAATGCCATGCTGTGTCCTCCAGGCTACGCAGTGGGATTAGATAGCCAGTAACTGATCGGTAGATCACATTTCAGGCGTCAATCAAGGATTCTTTATATTGTTTTAGTTCAAGGAGAATCGTTTGATCATATGCACAAAAGTGTGAATTCAATTTCGATATCCAACAGATTTACCCGTGACCTGGGTATATTTTGGAAGAATTCCCAATGATGGGTTAATAATACCCGTGCGCGACAGCACGTCGGCACCACAAAGGTGAATGACTGGACGACACCTTAACCACTTAACCAACCCGGATTTTTTTTAACAAAATGAGTGATTATGTGCTCCAATAAAGGTAAATAAAGACACACACACATGCATCATTTATTTTTTCTAGACAACAACAGATATCAAGTAATTAAACTTTAGCCGCATCATGTAAATACATGACACGAATGTAGATCTCAACTTCCCAGTTCGTTAGTGTCTGCTGACTCGTTTATTCGAACTCTTAAAATTTGCTTATTTTGTGCATTGTTGTGCGAGCAGTGGAAACTTTATCGTCTGCTAGGTATTAAAATTTGGAGAGCGGTGCTACACAAATAAAAAGAAAAAGCTCTTCCCATCACTGTTGCAATTTCAGGCCAAATGACAAGTGTTTAAAATAATCAACTTCATTTTTAAATAATTTCTGTGACGTCAATTTAACCGGATGTCAGTTAACATCTGCAGAAAACTGTGAATGTATGACAGCGATGATTCCATTAGTGATATCCTACTCACATACACGCGTGGACTGCATGGTAGTTGACCCCCTTTACTTGATGAACTAGCAAATCATATTCTCCAGAGCCTACTTGCAGTATAGGTTTTCTTTAGTGTACAATTGGATGTTTATTTATTATCAGCTTCGGACTAAATTTTATTTCTGTGAATGAGTTGCATTTTATTTTAAGTTATGTCGTGCATAATATGCACAATTTACCGAATTTAAATTTTGTCTAATTTTAACTGCCACACGTTAACGACTACTTTTTCTTGCAGAACTGTGCATACAGTTTAGGCCTTTTTGCATGATCCCTAGTAAAGGAAGATTTAAATTGTTTGCATCTTTGGACATAAAGTGATTTTGTAGGCGCACGTGTTGGTTTTTGTCATGCTTCGAACAATCGAGCCGGTAAAAGAATCAGCGCTACCTGGCGGTCACAAGTGTTGAGAGCCGAGGGGTACATTTTTTCTTTCTCAACCAATTCATATTATTATTAGCACTGAGATTCTGCTCAAATGTACAATATTGACTTACTTTTCTGAAATGGTTTTATTTGCGTGGTGAACTACAGTATTGCACACGTAACCGCTTAAGCGATTAGATAGTTGACAGTAATTTCAATGTGGAATTATCTAGTCTCAGAGTAGGGTCAAAGAAATGTTGATTTTTAACTTTTTAAATGAAAAGAGAAACTTTTTAATTTTTCGAAATTGTGTTAGATGCTGATGCAAAAGGAAAATCCAGTTATAATGACCTCGGCTTGGGGTTTACACAAAGTTATAGTATGAATTCTGACCATATGCGTGTTTTCTATATTTATAAACCATGCATGAAATACCTACACATTAAAAGTATCAGACTTGTAAGCCTAAAATATGGAAAGTTTAATATCTATAACATTTTAAAAAGATACACAAATACAAATTAAAAGAATTTTGTAATTTAGCTGCTAAAGTCTATGTTAAAAAACCAAGGCAAATGTATTGCTCTCGCATTTTGGCAAATTGCTAATTTACAACAAAGATGCTGTTTCATTCATGGCTTGATATGACGTGGTTTGTTGTAGCTTCTGGTCATATTTGAATGCTATTAATTGTTTAGAGAAGATTAAACTATGTACAAACACCTGCGAAATGCTCGTTCTTTACAACCGACATCTGCGTCAGGAAACATTACGCGACTACTATTACACAATTGTTAAAGTGCACGCATCTATCATGCATTCTGTGACTTCTTCCTTGGACTTTGCACTAGTCTAACTGCACAATACTTTTTTATTTATCTTTATATTATTTTAACAATTTCAACACTTTGTATGATTTAGTTTCGTACAAATATAAAAAATCGATAATATATTAGTTTAAAATTGCAATGTTTCGTGAATCTTCAAATTTAACACACTAAAAAGCAATTACGGTCTCAAATAAAGTTAGCTTGTCATGAAAACGTGAATTTTCGCATGTATGCAGATTGCTCATCTAAATATTCCATAGTTTTCAATTATGTATGCACTGGGTTATGGTTCAACCGTGGGTTTGTGCAGGTATGTTTATTTCTGGTCTAAACACTCCATAATCCATTCAACCGCTTCAACCACAAAGCGGCGTTGGTTTATAGAAATGTATTATGTTGAGCAATTTTTTAATATTAGTCGCAAATAGGCATGAACTCCGGTTACCAAACGTTTTAAAAGTCACGTATGTTAAACTTTAAGCGGAAATTATTTATTTTCCAGGTTTATACACGGTTACTGCTTGCGTCTGAGTTCACGTTTGTCGACATAGTAAATGCGTATAAGTGTATTCATTTTTAAACTATTTTATGATATTCAAATTACGATCAACATAATTTTTTCACACTGACTGAAAACTTTAGTTCAATCTCATGTGTACGCAGCTGGATATGCATGCTTGTTATCTATACTATAACGTTTACTTAATTGTCATATAAGTTCTTCGAGCTGAGCCTGGAAAACACATAAAACGATTCAACAGGATGTAATAACTATGAGAAAAATGTCAGCTAAGAAACAAAAAAATGAAAAAACAATATTAAACGTTTGTATCACGCAATAAAAGTAAAAATAAAAACAAATTAAATGATAGAAATATAAATAAAATCTGAAATATCTAGTTAGCAAACAATTTACGAGAGCGTAAAAATGGTCATCTACATACTGCGGTGACTAAGTAGTCGTTAAAACTATGGTCATCTACATACTGCGGTGACTAAGTAGTCGTTAAAACTAAATGTATATTAATATAGATCTATTGCCTCAAAAACTATATATTTGCTTTCAAAATTTCCTAAAATTGATCTTCACAGTACCATTTGCATAGAAAGATTTTAAACAACATTTTTATATTATTTGCTACTTTATATTTTCAATACAAGGAAAAATGAGGTAGTCGGAAAGAAGAGATACATATATGGCTTCTTTAATTAAGAAATCCATCAAGCTACAACTCACGTTTATCATATCTTTGAAAAGATCAGTTGGCGTGATTTCATTTCATCTGTAATTACTAGACCTTGAAATACTATACAGTTTGTCCAGCTGATCTATTCAGTAGGCAAACCGCAAAAAAAATACTGTTGCTCTAGAAACTTCTAGTGCCAATCTCAAATCGTATCTACTTAGAATAAAAACCGCGAAGAACAATCGGTTTTATCCCACAATATATTATCAAAATACACTAACTCGATGACCGATGACTTCTTTAGTGGTCAGTTGGTTAGAAAGTTCATTTCCAAACCTTTCTCTTATAATTCTTTATACATGTCTGGACATAATCATTTATTAATATAATAGAAAACTGCAGAATGCGTATCACCGGAACCTGACCTCATGTCATTTATGCTACAGATCTGTGGTGTGAACATGCTGTGTGTCACACAAATCGTCCGTGAATTTTGCTATACTTTTTTCCAAAAAAAGAAATTACTTTTCGAAAATTCATCTGACGGACCTGTGGTAGTTGACCGGGTAATACGTTTTCAGTTTGGTATAAGAATCTTTAGAGGCAAATAATTACAAAAAAGTTCACATGTTTTTGATCGTTTTTCTGAATAAACTGAAAAAACTACTATGTGAAATACACTAAATGATTAAGATGTGTTAAATGGCTATATAAAATGTGCTAGACAACTCAATGAATACTTTACTGGCCTAATATAGCTTTAATTACGCGAAACGTGAAGTACTCCAGGAAATGATAAAAAATGGGAAACATTAATTACGTATAGAACTAATTAACAGGGCCGATTATAATTCACGTTTTATAGCTATGGTATGCAGTTTTTTTTACCCAATATACATACTTGCTGGTAGGAAGTGCAGGACAAATTTTATAATCAGTAAAACATGCACGAAACGTTCCAGACAGCGTTAATAGCTATGCGTAATCTTTCGTTTTCAAGTACATTTGCTTACTTGTAATGTTACATAAAGTATATAGGAGAGTCCATACACGCATTGTACCCACAACTAAGTGGCACAACGTATTCTTAATGATATGGTTTTATTGATAACCAATAGCTTTGCATTCTTTATGGTACTATATAGTAATCAATTACCTATTGGTGTAAATGTTGATCTAATTACGGGGTTGTGGGCTGGAAACAAAATTAGTCATTTGGAAAAAACACACCCTTCATGGAGTTAATAAGTTTGTGAAGTGGATTACAGGGTTCATACTAAAGTCATGACCGTACAGTGCTGTGATACGTTTTGTAATGTTATATATAATTGTGTTAAGAAAAAAAGGAACTCATTGTTCCATTTTATTGCAAATTGGGTTATTACTTAATTAATTAAATAATTTATTCGTTATTCTGTTTACTATTATTTCTTAGCTCATTCTTTGTTTTCTTAAATCCTCTTTTCTGTATTTGTTATCTCATATTTAATATGAACCATGATAATGTACATATAGCGAGGCTTTTAAAAGAAATTTAGCGGACAGGTGTTTAGGAATAAATCTTGATTACTTGGATTTATACCAAAGGAAAGTTCTGATTTAAATGGACATGCATTTTGTCACCGCAAACGACATCTCTCTTGGGAGTATAATATTAAAGACGTCATAGTACCAGGAATTAACTTGCAGTGATTCGAACCACAGAAAAAGCTTTTAGTTACAAGAAAAAAGGGAGTCTTAATCGCGTTAAAATATGCTATGGTATATCTCAACAAATACCTTATCTACTAAACGTCGACTCAAATTGAGCAAAATCGCATTTTGACATGTATTAAACATGAAATATCCGGATGACTCATAAGAATAGCAATGCATTAGTCCATCTTAAGATATACAGTACTTTCATGATTCCAACGTAAAGTACATCTTGCACATTATCTAACGCATAGACTGGTCTCTGGAGACAATCCAGAGATTTAAACTAAATTACCGTAGTATTTTTATATTCTTCTAAGAACTGCCGGAATTTATTAGTTTTAGTTTTTGCACATGATATGCTTTATTAAGACATTCCGGTTTTGTAAGACTATGTGGGGTGATATTTTCCGTTCTTTCGGGATAAGAGTGCGGTTTTATTTTGTTGGTAGAAAATACGTATTTCGTGCTTCACATCGAGTGGACATTGTGTTAAACCGCATGATACAAGACGGTATCGTATCGGAACTGTATCCAGGAACTATTTACGATCAGTCTCAGGGGTCCATTATATTACCTTGAATTCCTACGCTGTAAGAAAGCAAATATTATGTATCAACGTACAGGTTATTCAGTTTTCCGGAAAGTAAAAAATCTCAAGTATGTTAGCTTTCAACATGGTAATAAGTTTTAATGCTTTACATGTTATGTGGACTTCCTGTGCTGTCAAAAGCAAATATTATGTATTATTATGATTTACTACGTAGTAAAATATCTTCAGTTTTTTTATGTCGCTAGAACTGCTATTTGGAAGAATTCCCGCGCTGTCAGAAAGCAAATGGCATGTGAGGTGAATTAACAATGGTTTATAAATTTAATTTCCGGCGCAGTAAAACATGTCCAGGAAAAAATTAAATCTTTTACACTGTGAGAACTACACATGTTATAGCATTGATAATTAATCACAGAATTATTGGTCATCAGTGGCGCATTTGACTTATCATAACAATTTTAGTCATTCGCTTAACATAAATTTAGCTAAAAATTGAGAGCCTTCGCCTCTGTTACAGACATTTTATAAACCTGATAATGAGCAAAATGGGAGCAAGTGAAATCATTTTTCAATTTTTTTTTTGTGAAAATTTGGCAATATGCATAAGCAATGCTGGATTTAAAAAATCGCTAGCCATCTTTTAGCACGCGAAAATTAGACACAAGTAAAAAAAACCCATTATTTTATCCAAAATTGTTATATTCAAAACTTTTAAATAAGCACATTATCTAATACCTCTAAGTGTCGTTTTGACTTTTCTGATTTCAAATTTTTACAAAAAAATTAAAATGGTTTAAGAAACCAAAAACACAGTTTATTTTTACTTTGACTAACTCTATAGGATCTCGTAACAATGACATATGCCAGCAGGTGAACGTATCTCATATATCTATTGACGGCTCGGATTGAAGGCCGCCATCTGGATTCGGATATCACCTCTGGCCATTTAACTTTTTTATCTCCAGACTAAGTCAAGGATTTTATCTGTTAAGCTGCTTTAATGTTTGTCACAGTACGTCATCCTGAATACATTTTGCATATTCTGACATGTTTTTGTCATCTTTCGACAGTATTTGATCAAATTATTCCCAAAACGAGAATCTACTTAAGAGACATGTATATTTTTATTTTACGTTACGTACTTGGATTTAAGCCAATCTCTCCTGTCGCCACCATGGGATTTGGTTTCTTTCATGGTCAATTAAATCTTATGAAAAAAACATAAAAAGAAAGAAGATTCCGTGTTCAAATGATAATCAAAATTGGTAAAACATATATTGCATTAGATGCCAAATCTTTATTGCATTGCATGGTCACCAGTGGCGGATTTATGTACGTACCAGCTGAATAGGTAGTTCCATATATCGATGATACCAAACAAATAAATTAAATTTAACAGTTGGATGATAAAAACAACTCGTACTTCTTGAAATGCGGGTTTTGCATTACGAAGCATGTTTCCTTATCGCGAAATGTGAGTCGAACCATGTTCACACCTAGTTATTACAAATCGACACATATAGTATTGTTAGATATTTCTATGTGTGTGTGTGTGTGTGTGAACACAGGGTTGTTAGCGTGTGTATGTGCGTGTGAACTCATTGAAGGACCTTAACAACACTAGATGTCACTAGGTGACGCATTCTTTGCACTTTCAGAAAGATAAAATAGTTAATTGTTGCTGTACTAAAACAATAGAACATATGTTCCCAGTAATGTACGATCCACCACAGACCGGGGTGCCACCTATAGGTCTATATGAAGATATATGTGTCAGTTTACTAAACATGAGAGATGTGTGTATTTTAATGCCGACGATTAATAAATTATGTGTAATGTGTAACATCCAAATCCAAAGGGCATCAATACATTCAATGGATAAATAGTAAAACTTTAAATGCAACCAGTAATAGTGTATTTGGCGCATGCACAATAATAATGTAGTTGGTGGTTGCGAAAAAAACTATAAAACTTAAGTAAGAAAGAAGAATTACTATCGAGAAAGTAGTCAGAAGTAGTAATGGTTTATGATTACTTAATGTCCTTTGTCACTGTTTAATATAGCGCAAAGCTTGTGATTGTGCCATTAACCTAAGAGCCGGTAAGAGGGGAATTTTGATGATTAATGTCCCGGGATGTATTCCCTGAGACTAATATAACTAATTATAGTTAAATTAGTCTCCCGGGGGTATTAGTCTCAGGTATTCCAGATAAAATTTGCACATATCCTCAAACGCTAAACTTGACTCGGGCCATGGATGGAGATCAGGCTACGGATATTTATCGATGAGATCATGCATACTACAGGTTCAGTGGAGTGTCAATTTATATCATTTTCTACTTGTGCCGACCATAAATTGCACACAATTCTTACACTATACATTAGAGACACGACACCTGGGGAGTGTCTGTCTCGTCACAAACAGCTTCAGATATTATTGCGCGGATCTTCTTTTATTTGATATGTTACCTGGCTCGTATTTAGATAAAAAAGGGATAAATCAACAAATTTGAGATGGTTACTGTAAGGCGGAGAGACCCTGGCTGTGTAACTGCTGTGTACGTTTGGCTAAATGTTGTCTTCAAAAGGTTCACATTACAGGGCGAAAGGACACCTCTAAGCAACTTGGTCAGTGCGATTCAGATACTCCTGGTGGAAAAATGAGGAAACCTGGTCTCTATTTAATTTTCTCTGGAGTATATTTGTAAGGATTCGAACTGGGGATACTTTGTGTGTAAAATTCTAAGTTAAGAATGAATTAATTTTAAATTGTAATGTTTCTTATTCAATTTTGGCTCACATGTTGCATGATATGCCTGTACTTACAAAACTAATTTTCTGGAGGAAATTTTGATGGTCTCAAACAATTATCTCCGCAAGTATACCGAGCCTACGCAGGTGTGTGATCATACTGTAACGAAAGACGTGAAGTGTATGCAGACTTTGTCTCAGGGCCGTTGGTTGAGTCTGCACTAGTTCGTAAAAAGACGAGAAATAAGAGAGATGTTTGATGAGAACGACACGAAGTTTATTGTTCAAATGTAAGCGAGCAACTGAATTACAATACAATGACACAGGCTATTTATAGTAGCTAACCAACGGAGGGACTCCGCTAAACGTCATATAGAGTTCAGAGGAGGAGCTAGGAGGGAATCCGCTATATATAATATAGATAGACTTGCGGGAGGGAATCCGCTATACAATATAACATAGATAGACGTGCGGGAGGGAATCCGCTATATATAATATAGATAGACATATGGGAGGGAATCCGCATTACAATAACATAGATAGTCCTGAGGAGGGAATCCGCTATATATAATATAGATAGATATGCGGGAGGGAATCCGCATTACAATAACATAGATAGACGTGCGGGAGGGAATCCGCTATATAGATAGATATATCTATAATAATAATGATCACAATGTAAAGTTAAAGTTAAATTTCGCTACAATACATTTATAACCAGAATTTTAGTTGTTATAATGTAGAATGTATCATGCACAAAATATACATTTGAAAACGTAAAATTCAACATTATAAATAATACATTTTGCATGCTTAGCCTATTAATATTTTATTCACAGCAGTTTTTAAGACAATGGTTAAAACACCTTTGTAGTGTTGTCACTGGCTGCTTCCTTCCCCTGCTTTCGAGACTAAGTATCGACTTTTCTTGAGATTGTGACCATTTAAAACACATTTCTGTCTTGAATTTGTTTGAATTTTACCTTTAAACAAATATAAATAACATATAAATAGTTTGTGATGCAATGATAAATACAGATATTAGAGTAAGACGAGTTATAACACATTCAATGTTCAAACATGAAAGTCATTTATGTGGAAATAATTGGTTAGGACAATTGCAGTTTCACTTTCCCCTAATACATGTAACTAGTAAGTGGCAGTGCCGTGTTCCAGTGGATGTGTATTTTACCTTCACATGCACAATGTAGATTTATGTACATTTTAACAACATTGGAATGTGATCATTATATCGACTGAAGTACCTAGAATAGCCATGGTTGTGTACAATGTCAAATGTGTCACGGTCCTATTGTTGGTTACACGGTGCATAGTACATACTTTTTAGTAAAAACTCATAAAGTCTCTCTGAATACGCTCTAACAGTACAATAATTACTTCTACAGAGCTCAGATATCAAAACAAAGCATTCCGTATCAAACATATCCTGTACGCTCTGAGGGTGGTCCGAGAAAGGCAGTCAAAGATTATTAAACAAAAGCACAATGCATTGCTGATACTTTTGATTTATAACCTCTGATTTTTAATGCACATTTTGTTCCAACTAGTTGTCATATGTATAATTCATTATTGTATTATTAACAATTAACAGGTCAACATACAAAATACTAGTAAATACTATGGCTTTATGCACATTTTGTACTAAAGATCTACTGTCTTTGACATACACTTTCATGTTTAATACCCTTATATATAAATGAAGCAGATATTATACAGCTTCTTTCCTGCACTTAAAGTGTGCATCAATCGTTGCAAGTAAATTAAACTGATCACCAAAGATATCCATACACAATGCCAGGGCACGTGACGTTTTCATATCTTACATTGACATATCATTTGCGTACGTTTACATTTTAATGCATTTTAGTTTTATTGTATTTCCACAGATATTACATGTCAGATCTTGCTATACGATCCCAGGGGGTTACTTACATATATCATGAATACGGGGTGTGCCATACAAATGGGTAACTTTTTCATTTTTCACAGAAAGTCCCTAAGAATGGATCTACTTTTCAATAAAATTTCCAAAAGTGTGTCGTTTTTCGCAATTTCATATAAAGGTTGTGGATTTCAAAGTAAACCTTAAAAACGAGTCCTTTTTGTGATCATAAATCCTAAAAATGGGTGCGTTTCTTGAGATCAAAATCCATAAAAATGGTTGGATAATTTGAGTTTGGGATGCACATCCCCATCTAAAAATATATTCAGAACCCCCTTGGTATATGACATACCATCACTCTGGGCTCACAATATGTATAATTATATGACTTGTGAAAAAAATAGTGCACAATAAGGCGAGTTCATATGGTATGTTTATATTTACAATATTTCTACACACATGTACAAAACACCAGAATGAATTTGGAGTCTTCTAACATTCTACATAGAGTGCTCATGAACTAAAAATGTCTTGCAAACAAGCAATTAGGATGGTCACAATTTTAATTTCTAACATATTACTTTGCAAATCTTTCCTCATATATTGTTTAACATGATTTTAGAAGTCTCTGGAGAAGAATCTTTACTGGCGATGATAACAAAAATAATCCATCTTTTATACAGACTAGACAGAGTTGTCGACTTGCTCAAGGATTGAACCATTCCTGATTTTGTTGAAACTATGACAAGTTCTCATCTATTATGTCGGCACATAATTTTTCTATCCCTGTCTTGAAAGTCTGAAATAATGAATGAGATTCTAGAAAGTGCAGTTTCTTTTAATTTCTTATATTTAACATATAGCCATATTAATATATTTTAGCAGATTAAGATTTTGTGTTCCAAAGAACATTTGCTACCAATGACAATGATTTCTAAGTTGCTACAAACTTATTTGTAAATAATTAGATTGAAACATCTACTTTTAGCTATAAGATTGGGTTTGTTTCCAACTGCACATCCCAAGGAATATTCAAAGTATTTTTGTCTGGGGATCATTGTAGTGGTGTGAGAATAATTGGGGGTTTGAACTGAATGTAATTTTTTTACTTTTTTAGGATTGCTACTGATCAAAACTGATTTCTTAACCATTGCCTGCAGCACAAAATGGTGCTTCATTGTTATATGAAAATTTGGATTGCTTCGATGTTAATTTCTTTAAAAATAGGCACAAAAATGCTTGCTACTCAGATGTTTTAAAATTTTGGAATACTTCTATGTTAATTATAAAAAAAAAGGAAAAAAATGATTGCTACTTAGATATCCTCAGGAACGATTTATTTTAACCCTCACACAACTTAGACATAAATCATGTCAAGTTATATGTTACCTGTTTTATTTCCTCCATGTTGTTCAACTCCATCCCTTCATACTGTATTTTCAGTAACATATCTACTGTCACTCCTGATGAATCTACAAACAACAATACAAATAATCAAGTATCCAAACTGAACTCTTTAGATCTATTAAATAGAGGGAGCAGTTATAATAAAATGATGACAAATCAAACTAAAAATTAATGTATATTATCTTCAGCCTATAAAGATTTAAAAAAGATGTTTCCTTGATAATTCACCTCTTTATTTTTATAACTTGAAGTTTCTCTGTGATCTCTTATATGGCCACTACAATGGACAAATAATCGTTCCACACTCATATACAAAAATAAAACGTAGTGGATTACAGGAACGAATGCACATTTATTTTACAATTCAATTGGGGAATCGAAAACAAAATATGCCTGGACCTAATCCATGGCATCGACTCTTTCCATTTGTTAAGAAACAGCACCGTTACATAGGCAATGAACTTTTCTTTTCTGAAGCAAAAACCTACTACATTTGCTTTGTCCGGGGTCAAAGTTTGTAGAGTACGTTAGATGTATGTTAACTCCACATTAAAGGGACATAATTCCTTTATATATCATACTGGAGGATACTTTTGTCTGTATGCACATAAAGCATACTAAAAGTAGCCATGAAAGTTGCTCGAAACTACCTATTTATCCTGCACAAGTAATACAGTAGGTCGAGAATTCTTTCACGTAGGATGTACCTTATGATTTATGTGGATTTGATTGATGTCATAAAACCCTAATTAAATTTTGTGCATTTCACACACGTGTCTCAAAATACCACCATAACATATCCTGAATGTTAAAGTTTTAGAAACACATAGTTTGTGTGGATAAAATGTAATATGTACTTTTCACAATTTTTTTAATTTAAAACCGTAAATTGACTCTAGCTTAACATTAATATAAAGTACTTACAAATTGTTCTAACTTGTTCCAAGATATCTCTTTTAAACTGACCCACATTTTCTGGTAGTTGACAGATCATAACAGAGTACACCTCATCTTTGAATTTAACATCAATGAAGTAGCACAGTCGCTCCGTGTTGTAGCGAGCTATAGGCAAATCTTTGGAGAATTTTCCTTTTGTAGTGGTGTGCTGTTGTTCTTCTGTTTTACTTGGTCTGGAGAGTTTTTCCCTGTTTTTCTTTGACACATGCTCTTGGACATGATCGTGAACATATTCCATAAGTGGAAACAACTGAATGCATCTATACACCCGACAACTACTGATGAACTTTGAACATGATATACATTCTGGGGCCGCTCCCTCTGCACAAGATGTCTGAGCACTACAAAGACCTCTGATGACATAAGCCGTGAAAAAGCTGAGGTTCTTTACATCATAATATGAACTCTGACAGGTTCCTGAAGAAGACCATTGTAGAATCTGTGATGGACTTTTTATTCCAAAGCCTATCTGTTTCTCTGTACAGTCAGGTATTTCAGCATCAACATCAGCTGTTAAACACTGCGTGTTTTCAGAGTAACAGCAGTCTAGAATTACTAATTTGCGAGATATATCTATTAGCTTAATCTCTTGTTGAATATCATTGCCATATATTGGTTTATCATCATTGATATCAAGCCTTCCGTATCGAGAATGACCAGAGTAGTACAGTATGAAACACAAATCGTCTTTCTTTGGTTTATCTAAATCTTCTGTGACTTTAGCATTGATTTTAACTCTCATCTCTACAATGGCTGCCTTCACATTGTCAGCTGATAGTTCTCTTTTAGGGTCTGTAGATCCTGGACTAATAACAATCAAATCTTCAGGTCTACAAAGTCATCACATAATTCACATATAATAATGAAATGATAGCAGACAACAGTCTCATTAATGAAGTACAAACAGTCTTTGTTCATCAATGAACCATGTCCTGCATCATATTACAAATCATACTTTATAATAATTAATTTTTAATAAAAAAAATAGATGTGTCTTTTGATTAATTTGCAAAGCGTACAAGGTTCCCGGTATAAAACTGACAAAAATGTGAAACAAACCACATGTTCATTCTATTAACAACATTTTTTGGACCAATATGATATTCTTCATTCTGTTACCTGATCGCTACTATTCTTTTATCCGTTAGAACCATCTTCAAGTAAACAACATCTCGATAAAACAGTCTTTCAACTGGTTTACTATCATCAGAGCCAGCAATCATCACAGCATAGATGTGAGGTATATCAGGAATGTCTGAAAAAACATCTCCATGTAGTAATAATTCTGGTTTTATAGTAGGTGCATACAGTATACTGTTGACATCAACCTGTCTAAAAGAATGTAGTCTTGACTATAGTATACTATTATCATGCTGCAGGTGGTTTGTGCTGTCTTGACAGAAATATATGAACTAGATGGTGTGTTAAAACTGGTGATTGACTAGATTTGCTTTATAGTTGGTTGCTAAGCATCAATTCATTAAAAAAAGAACTGTCTAACGCATGTAGTCTACTGTCATATTGTTTAACAACTGTTACTAAAGCAAAATCTTGATTTTACATGTTAATTGGTCTGCAGTGACAGTGTTAACAGTTATTTACTATTATCGTACACTAGAATGCAGGTTGAAACTGCAAATACACAGTAAATTAATGGCATTAGATAGCCAATTGCAGCCAGGGTCTGTAATCCACATGCTGGAAATAGATCTTTGACGCGTATTAATATGTCTTTTTTCT
>JAOXYB010020660.1:0-17464 GCA_028565635.1 Phoronis ovalis | reverse complement strand
TATATTATATATGTATTGGCCTCCATTTACCTTCTGATGTAAGAAGATCTTTATATATACCTGAGTTTTCAAGGTATGGGCAAAAACAGTAAGACAATTGCAAACAAAAGGTCTGGTTATGCAGATAGATACCCATCACAGTGAAGTAGTATTAAAGCAATCACTCCATGTATCACAGTTTTCAAGATCTGGCAAAAACATTTCTACAATTGTGGGGAAAATGTCAAATTTTCAGATCATATCGACCAACCCTTCAATATCATTCTAAAATACTACCTGTTATAAACTATTAACACCTGCCTACCTATGGCCTTTATAAATCCACCGTAAAACTATCCAAGCAACGCTTCTTAGCATGACCAAACATGCATGGCCACCAGTCGACAATATGTGAAGTGATCCTAGTCAAAATCAACAATGACCTAAATTTTGGCCTGCATTTGTTTTATGATTTAAAACAGTCTCTACATATCAGTTTTCCAGACATGGGCAAAGACCGCTTGACAGCTGCAAAATATTCTGGATGGCAGTCTGACCCACTTTTCAAGGTCATTCTGAAATACTCATGTATTGCCTTCTTAAAACAACTTTGAATCAACCAGACAACAATTCGTCTTTGCGGGTACAGATGTACCATGCCGTACTGTCTCAACAAACAAGGTGGCCATCAGTTGGCCATATTGAAGCTGCAGCATGTCAAAACCACACTGGATATGTGTTTCGACCTATATTAATGCTGTACCAAATATGAACCTGATTCAATAAAAACTCAAACTATTATCAGGGTACTATCTATGGGAACAAATATGGCCACCGATCAGCAATGTTTAAAATGTCCAAGTCAAATTCAAACCTGACCTGCATGTTGACTTCTATTCAATTTCTGAATGAAGCGATCTAACTATTTGTCGCACTTTCAAGATCTTGGCAAAAACAGTTTTAATGACTGCGAAAGAAATGCAAAATTTCAGATCAACAGTCAACAAAAAATGTCGTGGTTCATGTCGGCAATTGACCCACTTCTCAAAGTCAATTTAAAATGTCACCTAGCCTAATATGCCCAACAAACTATGGCTTTTGTGAATCCACCTTTGAATCATCCAGTCAACATGTCGCCTTTCTTAAAATGGCCACAATGCGACCTACCCTCTGGGAACTAACATGGCCACCAATCGGCCATATTAGAAGTGATTAAGATCAAAATTATAACAGACTTATACTTTCACCTTTCTTGAACTGCACTGAATATAAAGCTAATTGAATAAAAACTCAAGCAATTATTGCGAGACAAAAAGTATTATGCACAACATAAAGTTTTGGAAGATTCGTATCCACATTTGACCCTCTTTTCAAGGTCATTTTAGCTAATAGGCTTCATGAATCCATTTTCAAATCTTACAGCCAATGCTTCGTCTTTTCGAAATGCGCAAAACCTGACATGCCCTCTCAGGAAAAAACATGGCAGTCGGCCATATTATAGCAGTCCTGTTCTTTGACTTTACTTGTCCTATGCTAAGTATGAAGTAAATCAAATAAAAACTGAAACTGTTATTGAAAACGAATATCTCGAGAACAAACATGGCAGCCAGTTGGAAGTGATCCAGGTCAAAATTACAGCCAACCTGCACTTTGACCTGTATTTACCCTGTAGCAATTACAAAGTTGATCGGATAAAAACTGAAGCAGTTATTGCAAGACAAAGAAAGTGTTTTGTACAACCAAAAATGTCAAAGATTCATATCGGCATTTGACCTACTTCTCAAGGTTATTTTTAAATGTCACATAGTCTAATACGCCCACCAAACAATAGCCTTCATGAATCCAAATTCCAATCATCCACTCAATGCTTAGTCCTTCTCAAGATGGACTAACTATGATGTATCCTCTCAGAAATAGACATGGCCAATAGGCGGCCATGTTGAAAGTAATCGGAGTCAAAATTATATTCGTAGACTCACCATGATGTGCTGTCTCGGGAACCAAGATGGCCACCAGTCAGCAATATTGGAGATGAAGCAAGTCAAAATCATATTGGACCTGTCTTTTTGTTGTACTGTATTTTGGATTATTTTTATGGATTTTTACTGAAAAAGAAAAAAAAAGTTTCTTGTTAAACAATTTTAAACAAGACATGTACCACTGCATGGATTAATCTTGTTCATTTTTAATATCCAAAAAGGAATAAGATTAATCCATATGTGAAACCTTTCAAACTTATGCGAAAACTTTTTATGCCTTTCCACTATATAGTGGATAGGCATAGTCATAGGGTGTGTGACAATGTAATTTTGAACAAAGTAGACATGTATCACTGCATGGATTAATCTTGTTCATTTTTAATATGGATATGAATGTAAAGGGGGAATATGCTATTCATTTCACAGAGTGGACAAATAAACAATTTTTTGTGATGATTTCAGGAAAGACAAAATTTCCTCCAAAACACCTATATCATAGTGATATTATTTCAACAATTTACCGATTCTCCCAAAAAAATGATAAAAATTTGTGTGAGAATATTCCACAGTAATACAGTTTTCTCACCAAATGGATTCACAGGCAACTTACAAAATGCACCGGCTATATTAAATTCCCATCCTCACTTGTTTTGCAAGTAACTCCAAAATTTACACACATTTTGTTCCCTGTGCCACCTTACTTCACTTTGATATGGCTGTGTTGGAGGTTATTATATTTTTGCAAAGCTTTTGCAAATATTGATTCTTTGCAAAGGATCAAATGGATGAATCCATTATGCAGGAAAAGAATCCGATTGTGTTTCTCATATAAGGAAACAAAAAATAACTTTTTAAAAGATATTAGGATGACAAAAATTAGTTTTCATGTTACATGTAACATTTTTTTTAGAATGGAAATCTTTCTGTAGCGGTCACATACTATAATGAATTGGCCCAAGAATTAGCATTAGAACAGGTAAGTGTGCAAAATTTCATGTCCTAACCTTGCTTAGACACCAAACACAGTAAAATATAAAAAACTTTAATTCTAAAAAATCTACAAATTCCAGCAGAATATATTTCCCAGTGAGTGTCACTTACTGTATGTGCACCTAGGGGGAAGTACTTGCCAATTTATTGTAAACCACCGTCTTGTCCGCTGACAGGGATAAGTTTTAATTTTGGTAATTTATATGCCCTATGTTCTTTAATATAAATTGCCATTTGCAGAAATGGTCTCTTGAAGGAAGATGTCTTCATGTTGAAAAGAAGAATGCTCAACCAGTATCCATTCAAACTCAAACAGTCACGAAAACAATAGATATAAATACAACTAGAAATGCTTCATACTATAGGATTATTCCATTCCATGAAGCTAAAATGAACTATAAGTATGTTGATAGATAATTGTTCTGTTTTAAGCAGTACAGTATTATAAAAATAATTAACAAACATTCCATGTGAAGGAATTATTTTATTTTCAAAATACAGTAAAAAGTATTAAAAACTTTTAAGGTAATATGGAAAGCACAAGAGAAATCAGAGACTCAATGCCCTGCCTGGTTATATTTATGTCAGTTCACAGTCAGAAATATCTTAAATGTCCAAAATCCTTTTTTGTACTGTTTACCTGTGTGTTGATTAGTTTTGCACAATTATCAATGTACAAATTATATTACGTTTTTTTACTATTATCTACATTACATATTACAAAGCATTCAGGTATGTCAAAAATATTTGAGATAAGTAGGTCATCAAACTGTGATTCTTTTAATGCTCTCTCCATATTTTAGGAGACCTAGGATGCAAAAAACCATGAAAGATCTTCCAAAAACAAACAAAAACCACTACAAAAGAAAAACCACAAAAGCAAAACGAAACAGGAAGGTATCTATCTACATGTTCATAACTGTAAAATAAGAAAACTATAAAGTACACTTCAATAGCAATGTTTCATACATAAAATAATCATATTTTGAAATACAAAATCAACATTTTCATGGCAGGAAAAGCTTTAATAGCATCAAAGTTAATTCTAGCAGCTACAAAGAAAATTTTGAAAGATGATTTAGGATTTTGACACTACTATCGGCAGTAACACTCCATTTAATGTGACTCTCATGACAAGTGAACTTTAAGAAAAATTGACAGTCACATGCATTTATCTTTTTACTAGGTTTCATTACCTATACTTGGCCTAAATGTATGTTCCACCTGTTAAACTTCGTTAATGCCAGAAGAATGTTGTTCCTAAATACCTGAGGCTAACATAACTATGCGCATAATTATAAATACTTTAAACAGAACAACCAAAAGAATGTCTTTTATCTTCAAAAATTTTGGGTTATAATACAATTTCAAAAACACGAGACAACACATTGTTTTAAAAGTGTTTTCTTGGGTAAATGTGCAGTAACAATAGAAGATATTACTTTAATTATGTCAAATTTTATTTCAGCAAAGCACACCATTTACATTTAGAAATAAAAGGATAAATCAGGTAATGTCTACTCCCAAGACTAAATCTGAAGCATGCATAACTGTATTCATAAAATACAAGACAACAATTCCACTGAAACTTGATAAGAACAAGCTTGATCTGTGCCTACTTAAAACAGAAGTTTATGGCATTACTCAAGTACCTCTTGCTAATCAGATGCTCTTAAAAGGAAATAAAGTACTGGAAGATTACAATCTTTATAAAGAACTACATCATGAAGATACAATATTTCTATTAATTAAGGGTCGTGGTGGAATGCATGGTGGTGAGGATAATGATAACTTGGAGTCGAAACCCATGGCTGACTGGGATGAAGAAGAAACTTTACTGTTTTTGAAAACAAGGCTTAAACTTCCAGAAATTGTTATAGATACCTTTCAAAAAAAGGAACTCCTAGGAAGTGATCTACAAGATTACACAATGGAAGAAATGGTTGATGACTTTGGACATGGCAATAAAAAAGATGAAACATTAAAGCCAGTAGATACACATTTGTTGCGCAGAATATTGAAACAGCGTGATAAGATACTAGACAAGCAAGAAAAAGAAGTGTATTCACGAATAGTAGACACTGATTTCGATAGAGAATGCAGCAAAAGTCCATTTTGTCGAAAGGTATCTGCCATAATGGAACAACAGTACAATAAGGATTCATTAGTTACGTCTGTCAGAAATGAAAGTGCAGAAATCAACCCACTATGTCCAGTCTTACCTTTGGTTATGAAACCCCAACATAACATTTTATCACAACAATTGAGCGGTAAAGAAGAGGCCTCTAATCCTACATGCATAAATCCTAGTGAAAGCTATTTACGTTTTGATACCAGCAATAACAGTTTACTAAATATTTCAAACTTCATTGAAAGCACTACTGCAATAGAAAATGTCTCTGCTGGTATAGACGAAGGTCTGATACCACTGAAAGAAGTAACTGATTCTAACATATCTGACAAACAACAAGGCACTGGTAGTAAATGTGGACAGGATGGAAACAGTCAACCATGTGAAGTGTCCAATACCAACAATCATCTAGCAAGAGAGTCTGAAACATTAATAAATAGCAAAAATTCACACTGCAATCAAATACTGAAATCTATATTTTCAGATAGTCTTCAGACACAAACGCAAGAAAAATATACTGTTGCATCTTTTCTAGCTATCCAACCAAAGGAGATTGCAGATGGGGGAAATGAATTAAAGCAGTGTGTCAAGTTTTATTTATTATGGAGTAGATCTGACCATAAAAAATCAGGTAATAAAGAGAAAATTACTCCAACTGGTAGAGACCAAGATAAAATATGGGTGCAGATCAAAAACAACAGTAGTAAATGGATGTCACTTATCAAAACAGAGCAGCCCAAACACCATACAATTAATGACATTGATAAAAATAAGATATTTGTGAAAGATACAAAATGTGGGTGCTTGTTTGACATGCCTACAGATCATACAGCCCTGAGTGAGCATGCCATCAATGTGCTAGTTGTTGATGAAAATCTTTTAAAGCTACCACAAATTCGCATCTTCTGCAGCCAAGATCCTAATAAATGTGATGCAAAATACGCTGCTGTAGAGAGAATCAAGTATCAGGGAATTCTGCAAGAAGATAATAAATTCACAATACGAGTACTAGTACATGACACTGAAATATCAGCGAATGACACTGGTAGCACAGTGACAGAAATAACCAAAAGTGATGAAATAGAAAGGACTCACAAAAATGAGCCAGGTATACAGCAGCCAAGAGAATTCCTACTTGATTCAAATTCTGTTGATATGCCAGAATACTCAAAAAATTGGAAGCTTTGTGTAAAGGAAACAGGGCATTCTAGTGACCTAATTACACCAATTCATGAATTTAAACAATATAACAACACCAGTTGTAATGCATTATCCATAATTCATGACGTGCTAGAATTTGCAATTGCATGCCTTAATGCAAGAATTAATGGAACAATTCATATTGGTATTGACGATTCTCACAGGATAGTAGGTGTACATTTAGGTAGAGAAAATCGCAATGATCTTATTCGAAAACTTGAAAATGCATACCAACAAAGTATTTTTGTTCCAAGTAGCAGCAGCAATTCCATGAAAGGCCTAATCCATGAGCCTGTCTTTGTCTGTGTGGCTGATGCAATTTCCAAGCATTCAAAAGAAAAAGATTTATGTGTGATAGAAATAGACATTGAACCTCGATCACAATTATGTCTTGATAAAATGTACGGTGTACGTCATACAAGGAATGGTGACATACATTATTATCTTCGTACATCACCAGAATCAAGCAAAGATATAAGTAAACCATTTTACAGGGGAGAAATTGACCTACTGAATGATACTTCCAAACGAAATCAACTACGACAAGAAAAAGAAGCAGAATACAGAGAAGGAAGGAATATCAATATTACTACTGGACCCCGATTTATTGAGTTGTTTTGTATAGATGCTGCTAATATTGATAACATGTATCCTATTCTTGTACTGGGCTCACCGGACAAAATGACTGATGAATCAGATTTACAGTTCATAAACTGTATTCAGTGGATGTTTGTATTTGATTTTGACACAAGTACCGAGAAAGATGGCAAGTCCATGTTTCGGAAAATGTACAATAAACCATGCGTTGATTTGCTAGCAAGTGAAATGGAAAAAGAACCCATACATTTGTCACAAACATATTGGATAAGGTGCCATGACAGCAGTACTTCAAGTGAAAATAACTGGTATCCAGAATACGGACAAGATTGCAAAATGACACTGGATGTTGTGCATAATGAGCTGCTGGTAGAAAATGGTGTAGTTCAAAAATCTAATATCGACCGAATTGCAATATTATTGCTTCAGACCTCTGGAGAGAGTATAGATATACTTTCCGGTCCTTTTTTCAATTGGCTAGTGACCACATTTAGAATTGCCTGTTTGACAATGGTGTTTGAACATAAAAGTATGCAACTAGCTTTTAAAAATATGGTGACTCAGAGACACTCTGAAATAATTCAGAATCATATCCTGGAGAAAAGACAAATACTAGAGAAAAGAGTCATTTGGTTACCACTGAAGCGGCTTACAGAGGCAATGCAGAAAAGTTTTGGGAAGGAAAAATATCACAAGACCAAACTTTTAACTTTTTTTGGAACTGAGGTTCCTGTTACAAAACGAGACAAGACACGAATGAACAAGTTGGAAATTCTTAGTGCTTCGGAACATCTTGAAGAAATAGACCAAGCAGAAGCTGATGAACATTTACGAAGTTATTACAGTGGTGCAAATGCAGTTAGTTGGGTAAATTTTCAATGTGGAACCCATGTCTGCAAAAGAGACAAAGTTGAAGAGCTCTGCAAAAAAATTGATGAGACAAAAGACCTAGATTCCAAATACAAATCGTCAGTCATAACACCTGTGCAAGTAATTAATATTTTTCACCTACCAGGAGCTGGTGGCACAACTACTGTAAAACATGCATTGTGGGAAAATCGTTCAAAGTATAGGTAAGGCTTTAATTTTTTCCCAGAACATCACATTAAACAGTTACTCTTAAATGGATTAACATTATTTTTTTTGCAGAAAAGCATAAAATGATAATTTTAATATTAAAATTTTAATCTCTATCAGAGATTTCCTCAAAAATTGGCACTGACACACACTTATATTAATTACCACAACAAATGGGGAAAATGCTGCACTGTATGTATGTATAATATTATCAAACACAAACAGATTGGTTCATTATATATTCCTAATAGCTTTCTGTATCGGGTGGCATTCAATAAAACAAGAGATAATGAGACACTGGCAGAGGTTGATGATGATGTTTCAGTTGCTCAAACTTATTAGAAGGACTGCATGAGCATGCATGATCTTGTTGCCTGGCATAATTCCCTCAGTATTAAATCCTTTAGATTTTGTGAATAAAATCTGGCTGATTTAGAGATAGCATGATACAGTATCTACAAATATCTATGTTAGCATGATATATAGTGTGATTGATTACAATTTGAGTATAAAGCAAAATCTGATACAGTATATAATCCTTCAGAGATCTCTATTTAAGGGGGCTTATATGTACTTGTAAGAAATGGCTACCCAATTATACAAACACCTCCAAAATACAAATTGTTGTAAGCGTTATCCACCAGAATTGTTAGGGTTGCTCCAGACCTACTAACCTCAGTTCCAGAATTTTTGGGCTTGACAGACAGGTAAAAATGCATGCAACAGTAGCGCGCTCTGTACTAGCTATACGCCACCTTAAAGTTAATTTCATTGCATAGCAAATTTTGATACAATTTAAAAGTCTTAAAAACAAAATTACAATATTATTGTATTTTTTCAAACACGAAAGTAGGAATAAGGATGTTATTCAAAGTTAATCATAAACTTTTAATTATCTTTATAGGATTGTTTATTCTGCTACCATGTTAGCTATAATTGTACATGTGATTGAAAATATGGCCTTGAGATACAGTGTAGTGATCTTTTTCATATTATTCCACAGATGTGCACTTTTAAAGGATATTGAAGCAAGCAACTGTGCTAGTGCTGCAGATCAACTAATACAATTGAGGAATTATGGAGAAACAGAAGGTCAACCTGGTAGAGTACCTGTACTAGTGGTAGTAGATAACTTGCAATATTCGGATAATCTAAAGTGGGCACTGAAGGAGAGATGCAGAGCTTCTGCAACGGGCAAAGCATCTGGGCCAGCATTTATTCTTCTCATGGTTGAATGCTGTGATGGGCAACCAGAAAATTACCGTATCACTTTGACACCATATATACTATTACAGTACAGTTTATCTGACGTAGAAAAAAAATGGTTCGAAGAAACTGATAAATGTATGGAAAAAGCCTCTACATATGCAAAGGAAGATATTTTGGCTTTTCTAGTAATGAGACAAGAATTTCGTGTTGAGAGAATTCAAAGAATAATAACTGACCTTTTAAATGCAATAGACAAATTTGATACAGAAAGAAAACTGTTGATGTTTTTATCCTTACTTACTAAATATGCTGGTCAGTTTGGATTTAAGCATTTGTCAATATCTGAATGCCAGAGAATGTTCAGTAAACAAAACACATTAAAAGGTTCGGATCAGGAAAGGAGGGATTTGTGGGAGCGTAAATTGCAACCAATTACTAAGAAATTGATCATCAGAGAGCCAAAAATGCAAGGTAACAAGACACAGTGTATAAAACTTCCTACACCACGATTTGCTGAATTCATACTTGAAAAATATAAGAATGAGAAATATAAAGGGGAGGACAGCTCTCTGTATAAAATCGCCTCAATGTTTTGCAACAATGATGATATACTGCCAATTCGTGATATAAAAAGGGGCATTCTGTCAAAAAAAGAAGAAAACTCAGCCCAAGATTTGCATCATTTTGCATTGGAAATGTTAAAAAGAAGTACGCACGAAAACAAGTATCCCCCAATTATTTCGGATATTGAAAAAGGAACGGGATATAAGGATGCACTGAAATTACTGGAAGATGGCTTAAATCGATTCAATAATCCTCACATAGCTCAACATATGTGCCACTTGTTTACAGACAACAAACACTTTGAAAAAGCAGAAGAGTATGCCCAGATTGCTATAGAACGGGCTTTTGATTACATATCTATATACATGAATTCTAAGGCGATGATTTACAGAAAGCAACTGAAAGATCTCCTAGAGGAGCTCTGTATACCCAGCTATTTTAGTAATACGCATAAAAGCATCCATAAAGATGTAGTATGCCAAATAGAACCAAATGATCCAAACATAAGAGAGATTTTTAAATTGGGAAGAAAAGCAATCGAAATGTTCAGAGAAACACAACAGCAAAATAGTAAAGAACTTAACTGCATACTACTTGAACCACATCTAAGAGAAATCGATGTCAATCTGAGTCTTATAAACACAATGGATTTTGTTATACATAATCAGGTAAACAGAACATTTAATGATTTTCTCTACAACTGCAAACAGAGCATTTACAGTAAAATAGTTGAAGCATGGAAGGAATTTATGCCCTGGATAAAGGAAATGGAATATGCAATGAATGATCAGTTTAAGTGGCTTTTTGATTACTTGTCTAATTATTGGGATCCAGCTGAACAAGAGAAGACACACAAGACTAAACAAAAAGCAAATCAGCAAGAAGTGACAGCAAACATTCAGCACAAAGCAAATCAACAAAAAATGACAAACATTACTCGAGAAAAACCAAATAAACAATCAACGAAAAGTCAGGTATATACAATGTACCGTAAGTACTGCAAGTATTTCAAAGTTCAAGAGAACGCATGTCCAAAGGGATTGGATCCAGATGAATGGAAAAGAATTATAATCCAAACTAATCTTAAAGCGCACAGCTTTAAACCCATATTTCAGCATGTTCGTGAAGTAGATGGGCCACAGAAACTTAATAAAATTCGTTGTTTGTTACAAAATATTAAAACACAAACTGAAGCCGACACTGCAAAACTAATTTTAGTAGAAGTAGCAATCTCACTGTGTATCCGCCTACAACAACCTGGAACACTAAACAGTAACTTTAAACCAGGAATGTTAACCAACAACTTTAATATAGATCACTTAGAAAACTTAGTGAGGACTCTAAAAGATACAGCAACTGACAGCTACTGTAAAAAAATATGCTATTTATTTGGCACGATCGTAATGTGGATTCTACCATGGAAGCTAGAAACGATACATTTTCTAAAATTGTGTATAAGAGAGCTAGAGAAGAATTTTGAACAACGAAATGAACCAAAATCAGATGCTATTGAAGCTCGTTCAAAAAGATCATTTGTGAAAAATAAATCTTCATTAGGTATAGCATGTGATTTTTTTCTTGGGAAAAATAATGGAATGGATGCCATAGTTTACAGACCAGAAGTCTACCCTAAGGAAACAACTGACCATATATCAAAAGTTTACGTTGAAACACTAGAAATGAAAGAAAAGTTGAAAAGAGTTAAAGGCAAGTATAAAAATGGAGGAGCTGTCACTGTAACAACTAACAATATAACCATCGACATTCCTTTGTCTAAGTCATTAGGCTACAGACCGCCAGCTTCCAGTGTTAAATTTTACATTGGATTTACTTGGGCTGGACCAAAAGCATATTTTCCTATCGAGTACGATGATCAGTTGGAGCCTAGTATACAAAGCACAAACAAGTTTGACCAAGATGAATCTTCTTTAGTGATGGCCACACATGAGACAATGGGTTACAATCCCGTGGAAAATGACTTTCCAGCTCTCTCTGACATTAATTCATCAGCTGAAAATAATTATTGTTTAAAGAAAAACCCAAGTTTAGACTATCAGTATCAAGTAAGAGAAGGAGATATAAAATATCAAGATCCCTCTATAATACATGCTTCACCAAAAAAATCTGACAGTCCTGCTCATGTAATTTCAACATCAGAATCATCTTCTGCATGTAAAATTGATAGTGCTACCAGACCACGATGGATGGATACTGACGAATGTATAAATAATTCTGACTCAAACGAATTAAATTATCAAAGTGGATATACATGTAAAACACAAAAATCTGGACGTGGCAATTTAAGGATGAACCCGAAATGGGCACCGGAAGAATATGCAAATCATCAATCCACAGTGGCTACACATGAAAGACATTTTGGATCAGCAGCATCAATGGACTGCCTTGATGAGTGTAATAAAGTGCCGTTTGAACAGTCAATACTACATGAAAGTATCAGAAGTGGTAAAGTTACGACTCAAAAAGTAAGAAGCAAGGACATCAGCACAGATTTCAAGCTGTTTGATGAAATCAAGTACCAGTCTTTTGAAGAATTCAATACCAACATAGCTAATCCAAACAGAAACGTAGAACTAAAGAGAATCATTGCTTTGACTACTCAACAACGAACCTATTCACATGACAGCATGAATTACTATTTCACTATTTATGATGACTTTATACTTGTGTTCAAGGAACAACCTGGAAGTCTTGTTTTTAAAGAAGTAAAATACATCAGAATTGCACCTTACTTCCAAAAATATATACATCCCTTCAAACAAGAAAATGTCATGTGTTACACACTTGAAGATCCATGGGATATGGTATTTTATCGCCTGTCTTTTTTATCTTCCAAAAGGATCAAAATAGTTGTTTCAGACTGCTTAAAATGTTACCATTCCAAATTTGGGCACAGGGAGCATACTCATGGTTTTTTTACTATGGGTAGATCCCGCCCAACCCAATCCAAAATTTTAACTTGTGGTAGCAAACCCAATCCAAACTTTTTGAAATATAAGGGCAGCAATCCAAAATTTTAAAATCCATTTTTTACACTAACTGACTGATACAAACCAAATTCCAAAATCTATTTATAGATACAAACCTAAAATTAATCCAAATTATTTGCTGTAAGTAGTGAGTAACAAAATTATGAGTTTTATTTAAAAAGTGACAATTTCTGATCAAAATTACTCTTAAGTGATGCATCTGAGCAATTTCTAATCAAAGTTTTGCATTATAACAAAAACTATTTGATGCACTTACATTAAGTAAAAAAATGGTGTTTTTTTTTAATTTTCAACAAGCAAGCATTTCTTCAAAACCTTATATGAAGCTGATCTCTGTTGAAAACTGAAGCTGTTAACATAAAACAAAGAAAGTGTTATGCATGACTCATAATTTGAGGTGAGCATAAGAATATTATACCAGTCTATTATCTCTCATGCAGTAGATACATATGGATAATCTTTTTTGTTCATCACTGTTTGGTCAAGCATCAGTCTGTTTATCACATTTTGAATACTAGTACAATGCCCTCATAATTGGTCATTCTGTCTATGACTAGAATTTAATTCCATGTTCGGGATTACAGGCGTTTTTATGACTACCCAATTTAGAAGAAATTAAATATTTCCCAATCTAAAACAGCATTAGATGCTAGATGTTTGTTTTTCAGTTTTAAATAAGATTTGCTAAATGAATTTTTTGAAATTTAAAATACTTTTTTGTTGCGATTGTGTTAGTGCATAGGTTTAAACCACAGGTCATTATTATTCCTGTTTTCTTGTTTTGCATAATGCATTGTATGTAATTGTCTAGATTGTAACAAACTAAGTTTTTATATTAACTTTTATGCAGTGTGCACCACATCTACTGTATTTCTGTAATAGTAGCATACTACACAATTTACAAACTTTTCAATTCTAAGAAATATTTAGTAGTGATTACAGGTTTCATTTAACACGTCAAGTTTAGGAAAACGTGAGAGGTTACAGCAAGTGAGCTGTATATAGATGCTGAGTGCACTGCATTTTCAAATGGTTTATGTACAAACGTCCTGATTTTATATTCGCATATATTATTATTTTCCATACGAGTGTATCAAGATTTAATGTTTACAGTTATACATGATGTACAATGTTTTTTGTAGAATTGGAGTTTAGCATTTGCTTCAATCTATAGATTTCAATGCAGTTGTCAGGAATATTTTAACAGTTACTGTACAACTTATAAAGTTACATAAAATACAGTTAGTATAAATATGCTTTGTAGAGCGTAACTTCTAGTTTGTAAGTTAAAAAGTTACTTGAATGTCTTTAATCTTTCAGCTTTTAATTACTATAACATTGGAATATATAAATTTATTTAGTTTTTATTTTATTTAGGTTCTCATTTTCCTATTGTTAAAATTTAACAGGTGACACATTTTCAGATATTGCAACGTTACCAAAAAGAATTTTTCTTACTTACGATTACTTTATGCTTTAATTTTCCAAAATGTCTTGTTTGTGTTTATCCAAATGTACCTTGTTTCTGGCAAATGAATATACCGTAATCTTTTTTATGACATTTCTTATGTTTCTTCAGATTCCTGTTATCATGACATGGACTAGTTTCTCCATTTTTCTTCCCGTTTTTGGTATTTTTTCATCAAGAAGTTATTTTTAATTCTACACATTCTTTCTTTGTCCTTGTGTTTGTTCTCTTTTCTTTACAGTCATCATGATCTTTTTCCAACTATCAAAATTTCTAGTACATGATTGTTTACCTTTACAAAACAGAAAAAAAAAATCACAAACTGTACCAAAATACATAAAAGTGGGCCAGTGGTAAGCAAATAATCATCACGGTAATTTTCTTGGGTACACAAATAAGCAAGCAACCACAGGATATGCTGTAAAGCTAGGGGGACTGTGGGCATGACCCGTTTCAATTGTTAACTATGTGATAGGTCCCTAATAGTAAAAATCAAATGGGCCAAGTTCAAGCCTCGACAATATTTTTTTAACAAAGCAGTAGCGGAGCCGAATCCCTCACTTTTATTATAATGAAAAAACAAGAAATCAAATTCTAAGAACTATTGTTACCTCAAATGCTATCAGCAGCCTACGACAAAGAGTGCAGTTGTGGATAAATTAATACCTGTATTATGCCATATTGTATGTAGGTCATCACATAAAAAGAGAAATTTAAAATATATTATTTGAAATTTGTTATATGAATCATGCAATTTGAAATAAGGATGTTAATGATTCATAACAGAAATAATAACAACACCTGATATTATTTCGTAAGAAACACAGTTATGACAAATCTTATATGCACAGAGGAGTAGAAAGGCATGCTCATGATTATAGTGATGTGGCTACATACGTGTATGTATTATGCATCAAAGTCCAGAAAGCAATGAAGTTGTATTATATATCATAGCTTTCAAACTTTTATACAAATTTTTATTCAAACTCTCAGATTCAAAAGACAATATTGGAAAAATGATCTTGATCATATCATAGGTTCATCTGGAGGTTAAAAAATCAAATTCACAAAGTTATTCACATGGTATCATTTGAAGCATTTTTTTTTGGTAAAAAAACTAAATATTAACCTTTTATATTGGGCAAAGTTAATCAGCGGACTGGATTAATTAACGGACTGACAGAGTAAAAAGCAAACTAGCAAAGAAAACAAAGCTAATAATTACCTGAATATTTACACCAGATGAACTTATAATTATTTTATAAAATAAATTAATTTCTTGTAATAATAAGTTGCAAAACTTGCAAAAATTGTATCATCGTCACATTTATGGGTTACTTCTCATAACCTTGCTAAATCCAGGCCTCGTGCTGTTTATTAGCTTTTGTTTTGTTTAGTTTGGGTTTGTGAAGATCGACGAAAAAGCAACCCATTCCATTATCAAAAGAATAATTTAGATGGGTATAAAGACATTATACCGAATGAACCACGAGATAGACGTTGTTATTTCGATATTTCAGTTGAGTCACATGATAGTCATGTGGTTTAAAATTTTACAGATTCTGGCATGAATTTTACCCGGGGGCTAGTCAATATGAAAGTGGGTACGCATGTTCCAACAAAATTTCGCATGAAAGAGTAATGTTTTTCGAACTGCCGGCGCATAACACGCTTAGGGTGTTTTTTGGCTAAAATCACGAAAAGGGGTGGTTTTTTTGGAGTGCAACATTTCATTAGGGATGTAATTTTCCAAAAGTCACTTCCTTAAGGGTATTTTTTCAAAAACTCTGTTCCTTAAGGGTGTATTTTTTGCAGAATTTCACTTCGTTAGGGACTTTTTTGAAAAGCCATGTTGGAACATGGGTGCCCACTTTCATATTGACTGCCTCGGGGAATTTTATATTACCCTGAAAAATGTGGAATTAGTTGCGGAAAATGTTAACAAGATCTATTGAAAGTTAACAAAATGTGACAAACGCTTTGAACTTATTGGATATGATTTTTGGTACGTTTTCTTTTGAGACTGAATATAAACTAAGGTATACTTTTTAACAGGTACGGAAAAATTACTAGGTGAGAGTAATCAATAATGATTCTTCGCATTTTACTAAATTATAATCTAAGTATTGATATTTTTGTAATAAAAAATATTTAAGAAAACAGATCACGTAATAATAAAATACTAAATTTGTTTTGCTTCGTTAATTTGTTACTTTAGTCCGTTAGTCGGTTGTTGTCCGTCAGTACATTGATTAACGTTGCTCTTTTATATTTGTCATGTTATAACTAGATACTAGGCTTCAGTCTATGAACCTTACTTGACCTCTAAATAACCTTTCAACATCATTTTTAAACAGATACTAGAAATTGTTTTGGAACTGTTACCTGTACAGTTACCATTTTCAGTGAAATTGTTAAGAGTTTGAAACGTAAAATGTACATTATTTTGTATACTAGCGATGTTTTTTATATGCCAAAAACAAAAAATGTTTTGCCATATTTTACATGCTATAAAATTTGTACAGAATACTATAACAACGAGATCTTGAATCTGTGCTGAAAGCTAGACCAAATTCTTGCTTCCTTAGCAAGTGACAAAACGTGTGTGATCCCTACAAAATTGACAGCTGAACTGCACAACTCGGAACCTTGTATCTGCTAAATATCAATGGAATCCAGCAGGTCATTTTCACGAAATGGTTCCAGACGGACATCAAACATGGCTGACAGTCGTCCACATTAGATCTGCTAAGTTTATACTCCATCTTTATCCCCAGTAGTACCTTATGTATCCAATAAATATCGAAAGAAATTCACCAAGTAATTTTCGTGAAACAACTGCGGACGGAAATACGGACAGAACCCAAATTATAAGGGATTATAAGCTAATTACAAGTCTATGGGAATTGCAGCATGTTTCCTCCATAAAGTTAATTGAATAGATGACAAAAAATAAATATCACCTTTTAATCCCGTAGTATTCTGTAAGGTCATCAATGATATCTTTGTAGTCTGTAACCATAATTTTAGAACATTTTGAGCAATTTCAGAAATTTAATCTTTGACCTTCTGTAGTGTTTGTTGTGCCGACTTCACCCTAATGCGGAATAGTGCGTCGACTTCATCAATTAGTAAAAGGACACTGTTTCACTGGATAATAGAAACGTTTATTTTCGCAGGTTCCTTGATTTCCGTGAAACTACAAATTATACAAAAGTAACAGTCATTCGTAGTTACATAAACAAAGTGTAAAAATACACAA
>JAOXYB010020649.1:2129-17469 GCA_028565635.1 Phoronis ovalis | reverse complement strand
TAGACTAATTGATATATATCAATTAGTCTACATTGAGTGAATTTTCACAGAAATGCACCGTTATAAAAAAACTATCGCAAATACCAGTAAATTTAAACTTCAAAGTTATTATGAGCTCTGCTATGACTTCTTGCAGCATTCGAGAACGGCTTCCATCCTGGATTTTGTTGTATTTTTTGTTGAGCATGTTGCCATCTTTGCCTACTGTTTATGTTGTTAAGTATTTTATTTCTTCGAGGTCCAGGATTGAGATTATAAAGCCCACTCTGAAAAAAAATACTCAATTAGATAAACCCTGTTAAAATATATGAATAATTATTTTTTAATATCCAGATGGTATGTATTCCATTCTAGCTGGTGTCAATTCATAAGTATGAAATCTAAATAGTGATACAAATGGTTGTGTATACACTGTTCCCAGAAAAGTAATAGACTAGCGTGGTTACAACCACCGTCAGACATTGAAGTGAGAACGATGTCCGTTCACAGGAACCACCAGGACATGGCTGTTTGTAAACCACTAATGAATTACTTTTTAAATTAAAATCGCTATTAAAATGACTGTCAATGTGATCAAACAAAGAAAGCTCCGTGGTAATTTTTATAACTTTTCTAACAAAATGCAAAACATCTTACCTCTTCATCCGACGATCTTGGACTAATTCGTATTGTTCTTTTTCTGCAATATAACAATATTTACATACTAATACATGTACTATGGATCAAATACTGATAAAGATTGATATGTTTAGCACTTTTATAAATGAACTCGGCCGTACATGTACTTATAGCTTATAATTTGTCATTTATATCCTTTTAAATATCTATGGTCGGTCAATATTGGTTACTGTACTTTCGTGTTCAATAATTCTTGCAATCCGCTATAAAAGGTAAATCAGTAAAATATAGATTTACCTTCTTTTCTTTTTGCATGTACAACAACAGCCCCCAGTATTATCCGATTGCTGTCTACCTGTGTAGCCACCACGTGAATTGTCCGAAATATTTGAAAACCTACAAAAAGTTTAAGAAAATGAAAAAAAAATAATGTTCTTATCTCTGGCTACGACGCCGCTGCGCCTACTATTCAATCGTTTAGAACTCATGCAAGCGATAAAAGAACAATTCGTAACGCAACGCCTAACAACCTCGCCAACAACAGAGGCATCGTTGCCCATCGGGCACTGTGGTCGAGAACAATAACGTGAAACTGACGGGATATACTATAGAAAATACATTCAAGTGTTACCTATCACTTTCTTTTTTACAACATACGACATAGCAGCAGGAGATCATCAAGAACACAATGACAATCAGTAACAATCCTCCTAAGACGGAACTAGACAGGATAAAGGCAAATTCCCCTAGACAAAAAAGGTTACAAAAACTTTTTCATTATTTTAATTATTATTAAAATCAATTTTCCGTCTGCAAAGAAAGCCGAGGCAAGAATGTCAAATGGAATGCGTTCTGGCTCTATCAAGTTATTCTCTAAAGCTGCTAGAAAAAATGCATGCCGTATACATAAAACTGTTAGAGATGGCAAATAAATAGTCTGAAATGCTAAATGAATGTTTGCAAATTAATAACAACATAAATTTATAACATTCAAACGGCAATCTTATTTTAGTTGTTTGATACCAGGTGTCGCACAAATTCATCTACCAGTACAATTAGAAAAGTTTAATTATGTCCATTATAAAGTAACTTACATGTCAATGTCACATTTCCTATAACCAAGCCAGGAACAACTAAAATAAATAAAAATGTGATTATGATAGACTAGTCACTGTAGGAATCAATCGTGCACCTCTGATACTGGCACATGCGCAGTGAGTATGCTCTGATACTTCATTTTATATTAGTTAGCGTTTATTGTCATGCTCCTTCTACATGTTAAATATAATAAAAGCAAATATTTTTTTGCAAAAAGCGACACATTATTTATCTAGAGACTGCAACATCTCATTGTATTCTGATTTTTACATGTGATATCTAAAGCTTGTCATATGAAGTTACGCATGTTGGACATGCAAACCCATGATAACTTAGTATTCACACAGTCAGCACATCTAAAGCATACTACCCATCTCGACGTCGTTCTTTGTGATTAACTCTGTACATAGCTGATTCAAACTATTTGATTAACCCAGCTATATTCAACATTATGTAAGTTTCCGTGCCAAAAAAATCCATTTGATGCATTAAAAACGAAATATGGATATGTTTTGCTTTGAAGCGAGAGTAAAAGTTGTTGCCCTAAATGGCATGTCTGGCGTTTCATTGATCATTTTTTTGTCTATGTACAATACGGGATTCAATACCTACCAGTTGTTGCAATAGTTTGCGTTGTCGTAACAACCCCACTGGTTCCTCCAGTTAATCCACCAGTGCCGGTAATCGCTTCATACGACGTGGATGTTATTTCAAATCCTGCCGTTGTCAATGCTGTGTCAGTCGTTATCCCTGTTCCAGTCGTTGTCAATGCTGTGTCAGTCGTTATCCCTGTTCCAGTCGTTGTCAATGCTGTGTCAGTCGTTATCCCTGTTCCCGTTGTTGTCGTCAATGTCGGATTGGTTGTAATACTTGCAGATGTTGTATTCACTTCAGTAGTAGTGTTTGAGCATTGAACGCTAGAACTGATGGCGAGGAATGTGGTGACAAGGACATTGGCACTGACAATTATGTGTAATCGCATATTTTATCGCAATTTGAAAGATAATCTCTGACCGAAAGTCATACGAAAGATAACTGGAAAACACAAGAATAATAAAATAAAGGTAGATTTACTACAAGCAGAATGGAGGTGTTTGGGTGCAATTGAAAAATTAGAGTGCTATACATTGTTTAAGTCAAAAGTAGATACTGAAACTTGCCGCGGCGAAATTTAAATGTAGCAATCACAGGTTTAAATTAGGGAGACAGATGGGAACACATACATCAGCTTAAATTTAACTTCAAATGTTATTGAAACAAAATATTATATATTAATGGAATGTAAATATTACAAGGACATTGAGAAATGATAGTACAAGGGGATTTGTGAGGATGATAAAATCACAGGACTGAATAGCCTATATTTAAATAATTTAGAAAATGTATAATACTTTTTAGATTAAAAACAGGGCTACTTACCAGCATTGACTCGAACCGTCAATACGCACTCGTGCACCTGTTTCCTACACTCGAATCCTTTTCCCGGGTTTCGCACCGAAATTCTTGCTACTCGAACCATCGTTTCCGTAGACTCGTACAAGTTGCCAGGAACTCGTACAGACATCTGTTCGAGTTCCTATAGCAACTTGAGCGAGTTTACGGAAACGACGGTTCGAGTAGTAGGAATTTCGGTGCGAAACCTGGAAAAAGGGTTCGAGTGGTAGGAAAGAGATGCGCGATTGACGGTTCGAGTTTACGCTGGTTAGGTAAGCCTGGAAAAGACTGTCACAAATGTAAACTGTAAATGCTCGTTGAAAATATTTTTGTTAAATATTCCGTGGGCCTGTGTTTATAAATATATAAATAAGAAAAATAAAACGATGAAAGTAAACTAAGTTAAAAAGCGTATCATACCTTTAGCCGGAATGTTCTGTTAGTATTCACATAGTTTCCTTCGTCCATCTTTCATGCCAGTGTTAATATGGAATCATACTTATAGGTATATCATGTTTCTGAGTCGAGTTAAAAGCATCGTCTAAGTTATTATACTTCATGCTACAGTCTAAACATATGAATTGTCCTTAATATTTATCTATTTTAGCTATAATAATAATTTCCTAGGAGTTAGTAAATTATTTGCTATACACAGATGTATGGTTTATTTGCACTTGTTTGTTGCTTTTTGATGTCTTTACAAATTTGATGTATATACTAAAAGCATTTCAGATAGACTAAGATGCAGTGCGTCTTACTCGCTCGCATACACATCTGTGCCTTATTTGACATAATAAATGATATCGGATTTCCACTTCATCATGATAGCATAAACGGTTAATTGAATATTCTTAAAAAGGGCCAGATTCTCAAAATCATCCTATCACGCTGCTTAAATTGAGTATTTGGGTGAAAGGAATTGCATATTATGAATATGAATTAGCATATATGTTTTAAAAGTATGTACATTGATCAAAATAATAAATTAAAGAAATATGTAGTTATCAAATTTATGTCATTGCTCATTACATTTCATTAGCAAAACAATTTAATAATTGTTTTCATTGTCATTTAAAACGAATATAAGTTGAATTGCTTGTAAAAAAAGTACTGCTTTCAAGTCCTCCTCGGGTTGTTTTTTATGTACACTGTACTCGCATTAATTATATTTATAAGTAAACTTTGCCTTGATGTTGAGGAACACTGCATTCGTAATGATTATATTTATAAATAGATTTGAAACATTTTCTACGTGCTGGTGTAACTGTACAATCAAAATAAATGTAAAACTTGTGTTAGGTTACGGATGCGCTCAATTTTTTTCCTAAACCCCTTTTTATGTCTATCCGTCTAATTCACGAAGATCAGTCAAACAGAATGTATTCTAATTTTATTTAAAATGTCATACTGCTGGTCTCTACATTACATGCAACATTGATTTTTTATTTTGCCCCCATATAATATTTTAAAACAATGTTTTAATTATGATTTTATAGTCAATTTAGAAAAATGGAGGACATAACACTCATTAAAAAATGATTCTCAAATGGGCCGTGGACCAAACGCCGATTACGGAAGGGGACACCCCTGCTGGACCATCCCCGTATTTTGTAAATGAACAATGACGTAGTTCGCCGTGCGCTCGTGCAGTTCATTCACAAAACGCTATGTTCTTCGCTTCCTTCGCATACTGAGCGAAAACCAAAATAATATCTTATTGCCGTTGGTTTCCTTCGCATACTGAGCGAAAACAAAACAATATATTATTACCGTTGGTTTAGTTAAAAATGCCTTCTTTTTGTAAGTTACCTTAGTGTTTCAATACAAAAACATTATTCATTAACATTTTATTATTTTGATAAAATTTCACCACTTAAATAAGGGATCATCTCAAAAGTTATCACAATGACCGCAAACGTATAGTGTTTCGTATAGGGGGCGGGGATTAAAATCTCCCTACGTTTATGGTTTAGTGAGAAATGAAAAAATCATGCCTAGTATATATAAGATATTTAAAATCATTCCTTGAACGCACCCCGGTTTTGAAATAGTAACACGCACCTCCGTCGCAACCCCCCTTTTGGAACAGAAACATTTTTTTTTCGTGTACGACACTTATTCTGGGTGTATTGTCACAATAGCACTGAAAATGTGCTTTTATTTTGCTTGTCAATTTTTTTCTGCCTTCTGAAAAAGTGCCTGACTGCCCTGATTTCGCTCTTGAAATTGGTTGTCAGTTTTTACAAGTGCGTGACGTCCACATCTCACTAACCTCCCTACGTTTGACCAAGGGGGTGGGGGGGGGGGGTAATTCCTATACGAAACACTATATGTTTGTGGTCATTGTGATAACTTTTAAGATGATCCCTAATGCATTTCTAAAGTCAGGTTGTAAAAACCGTGTATTGTTTGCCACTAAGAATCATAGAACCGATCGAAAGAGTCCGATAGTGCTGCCCTCAAATGCATGCAAATAGTCTGTTGATATTCAAGTAATATTTTTAATTTGATTCCTTAGTAGCTATAGCGAGTCTCATCATATTGCACGGCTGCGAGGTTTGGGGATTTGTAACTTTAATGTAACAGAAAGACTTCATACACGATTCTGCAAGATTCTCTTAAGCTCGTTGTTTTCATTTAGTAGTATAAATTGAAAAGCAAACAGGACTTGCTGCTGAATGTTAAGAATGCCCATTTTATGCTTTTAATGCATCTTCCGTTAACTCAAGAACAATATTACAGTGAAGTAAGTTTAAATGTTTTATATGAAATAAATCTATAAAATGAAAACAATTACAAATGCCTATGTGCTTGCTTAAAATGACGTCCGTCAGTAATGCTATATATAGCCTGGCATACCTAAGGTCTATAATGCAAATACAAAAAGTCTCATCAAGCTGAACAACTAGGTCATGAAGTGACGTAGTCATTGACGTATAACTATATATCATATGTTTTCTTTAAATACTAACAATTACCGGTACCCTTTTGGGGGGGGGGGGTATGTGGTTCTCCCCAGTTTTTTTAAATGAATGTTCGATACTTCCTTGTGATTCAGTATTTTGGCAAAATTTGTGATTTTATACATTTTATTTTTAATTAATAGATCTCCGCTTTTTGACCACCAACATATATACAAACTTTACTGACCCCTTTCTAAAGAAGTCTAACCTTTTTTTGTTCTCGTCTTTAGTTTTGTCAGACCCCTTTTTGTCCGTCTCTTTTTCTTTTATAGTTTGTTATAATAGTCCCATGGAGGGCGTATATATATTTCTATTAGTGCAATTCAGGGTCAGGGTTAATGTACTACAAAGTAAGGTACGCTAATGAATAATAGAAACTATTCTCTAGCGAATCCATGCTTACAATACAATGTGCTATTATTTATAGCAACATATGATTAAACACACCCGGACATGCTGCCCACTGTACTTTAATCAATATGTATATCAATAGTGAGAAGTTATAGGTCATTCACTGTGTGGTCATTTACAAGCTGTTTGATGCCATGTTTGATTTTAGTTGTCTAATGCAAGTTTGCATCGTTTTGATAGTTTTATATTTGGGTAGATGGTTGGTGGATTTATATACAAGTCCTCTTCCAAGAGGCCCTACTCCTATTCCGATTCTAGGCAATCTTATAACGTTACTACGAGGAGATATGAATCGCCTGCACTTGAATCTGATGGAGATGGGTGAGTTGCATTCTATTCTAGTTACTCCTCATTATCAGTAGCAGTTTTAAACAAGACAAATATTTAATATAATTAAAACACAGATGGTTTCGTATCCGCTGGGGAGTTCGCATTTACTCGGTAGATACACCCATTGCCATACAAATCGAATTCCAATATAATTCCAATCTTGGGACTGCACCTGGTATATTCATGATTACATTGCATAAATAGTAACGTTCAGATACAATTAAACTGACTTTATGGTAATATAAAAAAACTCCTGCAAACTATCCTTATTTTATATTTTATTAAATAAATTTATTTTTGAGAAACCTACAGTATATCAATATTTTTTTGTAGGTAAGCAGTATGGAGACGTTTTCACGGTATATGTTGGGTCTCAGCCATGGGTAATACTTAACGGTCGTGACGTCATCAAAGAAGCTTTTTCCAAAAGTGGCTATGCATTTTCTGGGAGACCGAGCAACTTTTTAACCGAAACACTTGCAAAGAGAAATCATGGTTAAGTTTCTTTTATTTTAACATTCGTACAAAGTACTTATTACCAGCTTATCATGTTAGGCTATATGGCAATCTTTTTTACACTCCTTTTAGACAAGAACCCAGAAAACGAAATTATATATATATGATAAGAACAACCTTCCGACCAAATATCTCCCGAGCTCATTGACTGCAAAGTAACGCTTGGTAGCTCAGTGAACACATTTAGCTGATACTATGAATTTGATTTCAGAACACAACTAGTATGCTAAAACGATGTTTTAACCGAAATTAGCATACAATGAAATTTAACGTAGATTTAACCTGAAATGCAATGTAATAAGATTGACAAGGTTGTCAAGGTACAGCTTTGAATTTGAGACTGGTTGCTTTATGAATATAAAGAAAAACACACAAATGCCAAAACAAAAAGAAATGGAACATATTCATTTCAGAATAGATATTTGTTTCAATCTATTCAGTTATATGATAAATCATCGTCACACTTTAAATCTCTGTTACTGGACCACAAGCTCTCAAGACTATTTTGCGACAAATATATGTCCTCGAAGTGACTGAAACGATTATCATAATGTTCATTGTTTTCGCAGTCTACTAGCTCGGTTGTGATTGGTTCATGTTCATTGTTTTCGCAGTCTACTAGCTCGGTTGTGATTGGTTCATGTTCATTTTGCAGGCATTGCGTTTTCTAACGGTATACTATGGAAGGAACAACGAGCGTTTGCAGTTAGTACTTTGAGAGAATTTGGAATTGGAAAAGTTGCTATTGAAAGTAAGCTCCAGGAGGAAGTTACTCATTTACTGTCAGCTTTAAAAGATAAACAAGGCCTTCCGTTTGATATTAAGGTAAAGATTTTACTACACAGTTTATCTGTAACAGTCTTACGCATAGCGTTATTGACTATCTTCCGTTACATTTAATATATTGTAAAATTTGTGAACAAATTAAATGCGGTTACACTGTACTAAAGCTGCCCCAAACATAACAGTGACTGACATAAAGTCGTCATAGGATCGAGTGAGCACTATAAATACTTCTTTGACATTTCGGAAAATTTACTTTTACTACTGCCAGAAACAGATTACTGCTATATATCGGATTGTTTGGTGAGCACTATACTGCAAACATTCCGGGGTATTTATGTATATAGTTTTGCTTATTATGCCTGTATTTGTAGGACGTAATGACAAAAGCAATGGCTAATGTCATATGTAATGTACTTTTCAACAAACGGTACGAATTTGACGATTCAGAGATTGCTATTATCCTGGAGAAGTTACAGTTCACTTTTAAAGGTAACAGACATGGTTTAGCGTACTAGTGTATTTGTTACTAATACATGAATTTGACATAGGCTTACTTTTCAACATGTTTTAACGTATTTTTTACACAAACGCTTCTATTCAGAGTCAGTATTCGCGTATATCATTGAATGAAATATTTATTTTACAATGCATATTCCAACTGTTTTATATAATTTATATATAAATATTTCATAATATTTACAGCTGGTATAACACAGACATACTGGGATATACAATAATCATGCAAAACACATGGTAAAAAGTACTGTTATTTGATAGTTAGTTTTTTTTCAGTATTAATCTTCGATGGGTTGGCTATGGATCTTCTTCCAATTCTACGGTACGTTCCTAATCCGCAAGCCACAAAAATGAAGCAAGCAGCGGATAATCTAGAATATATTAGCGACATTATTCGGCGCTATATAGATAAGCATAAGTCCACCTTAGATCCGCAGAATATTCGAGACTTTACGGACGCTTATCTTTTTCATAGTCAGCAAGCAGGGGATGCAAATAAGAATACAACATTTACTGGTAAGAAACGATTTCAAAATGCATTACTTGACAGCTACCGTGTACAGCAGTGTGTGTATGTAGTCGAAATGACGTCATAATGACGTTAACTTTAATTTTATGTATTTGTTGGTTCGGCATTTATTTCCTGATTTTTTCCTATTTAGGAACAGAAAGTAAAGTTCATTTTTTACTTCCCATTATTTAAATCAAAAAGTAGAAAAACAGTACCTTTATTTAGCTAGGATATATAATTAAGATACGTTTTGCACTGTATTACAACTTGTCGCATTTTTTACAGGTGTTCCATTTTATGTGCAGTGCATAAATAATCAACGGCTGTCTTGTATACACTCGTTTACATTTTGACCTTCCCTTCATTTGCCATGCAACTCATTTCCCGGGCTCATTTCCCAGCTCCAGCCTGCATATTCCAGGTTTCACACATAGTTCAGAGGCTGGGACAGTTGTTATCCTCGCTGATCCACATTTCCCGGTTTAGGTAAAAAAAAACACAAATAGGTCTTTGTATGTCAATAAACATGTCGAACTTAACAGTTTTGCCTTTGTTGAAGTTAAGTCATATTATATTACCATCGAAGTATACAACTGCTTATAGTATTATACATATTGTAGAGAATCAATTGGTGTATGTACTTCGAGATTTTTTCATTGCTGGCATGGAAACTACAGCTACTACAGTTTGGTGGGGATTGCTCTATCTCATGACGCATCCTGAAGTCCAACGCAAAGCTCGTAAAGAGCTTAATGACGTCATCGGTGATATTAGCATGCCTTCGTATGCAGACAGAGAACGGTTACCTTATATGGAAGCTATATGCATGGAGACTCAACGTTTAGCTTGCGTGGCACCTATTGGTATAGCTCGCGAGACAACAAATGATGTGGTTTTTCGAGGCTATCGCATTCCAGCTAATACAACTGTTCTGGCTAATTTGGCATCTATGTGTATGGATGATAGAACATTTCCGAACCCGCTGGAATTCAAGCCTGAAAGATATCTAGATGCGGATGGCAAATTTATTAAACCGGATACCGTATTAACGTTTTCAATCGGTAAGCTAACTTGTGTGTGAAAGCTATTCTCCCGGCTATTCTGCTCAATGTGGGAGAGACCAATAGAATTGAAAAAAAAAATTCCTCCGATTTTGGTAAAGCACTTCAAAGTTATAAGTTTAATATTAATTAATCAGGGAGTACGTCAGTTGGAACTGCTGAATAACTATCGTTTTTCTCTTCAGGTCAAAGAATGTGCCCAGGAGATACATTTGCTCGAATGGAGATTTTCCTGTTCCTATCCGCCATGATTAAGAACTTCACATTCCAGTTTCCGACTGAGGATCCTACACCGGACATTCATAGTGGTTTTTTAGGAATGATTCGGATGCCAATACCATTTAGACTATGCGCTGAACAATACGTTAGGAAATGAATTAAAGTTGGAAATACAAACTGGCCTTTAATCGAACATGCCTGAAATGAAGTAATATGCAGCTCGATCCATTATATTTATTGCCAGAAGCATTTCCTTGGCTCTCTATTTATTTTTATAGAAGGGTTCCTGATTGTGCAAATAACACTTTTAAAAATAAGAAAACTTCAATTAAGCGCGCAGCATGCTGTCAACAATTTCACTGACCAGTAACTTGTACTTTAATGTACATTTTAACACGATTTCTTGTAACTGCCATAGTGTTTAACACAATTAATAAAATATCGCGTGTTCTTAATATAAACATGCTACTGTATTTGGAAATGTTTGGCTGGGTAACATTTAAGACTACATGAATACTTCAGAACTTTTCAAAACAATTTGTGGACAATTTTATTTTTTCTTAAAATAAATGTGTATGGACAATTGCTGAAAAAGAAAAGAAAATTAGTAGTAAAACCTCAGGTAGAGTTCCACTAATGGTACAAAAACATTAATCTTTACTATATCAATGTTAACTAAAAGTTTCCCATTTTACCAGCTCGAACACTGATGGCATTTTATGATAGCAGACCAATCCAGGTTACCACCAGGGGATACACAGATGAAGCAGCATTCTTTATAATGAGAAGAGTTATACATAGCAGTACTTTATATGTTATAATGGGTAAAAATAAATATGTGCTTAGATATCCGTATTGTGTACGTGAATAATGAAAACACACAGTTCTTGTTGGTTATCTTTTGCCAAATATAGGATTTTTTAAGGGGAAAGTAACTAATTTTATTCTTACTACATGACGCGAAAAGAAAAAACATTATAAAATGAATTTATTAAACATGATTTCGTTGTTTTCGTCAAGGTTTTCGTGAGGTTTCTATCGAAATTATATTACCGGAACAGGTATAGGTGAAATTCCACAATGGATACCGATAGGAAACAGTAAACAGACTAAAGAAACATTCAACAAGTTTTAGGATAAAAAATATTTGATAAAAAAAATTATTAATAACTAGTACCAATTTGGGTCACAGCGCTAACAGACAAGGTCAATCGTTACTTATTGAAATTCTTTAATATAAATCTACGATCAATTGAATAATAAATATATTACAATGTTCTATTGTTTGCCTTTTTCAAAATATATGGCCTTGATATAAAGGTGTATATAACATGCGACTAAGAAGTAAATCATTTATGTTTATGTGCATGTTTAATAGCTTGAACAATCCAACCATGATGCGTGAGATGTTTGAGTTTAGTTCGCTGTTGCAGGTTAGCGTCGTTTTAATAGTTGTACTTCTGGGTAGATGGCTGGTCGGTTTGTACACAAGTCCTCTACCAAGAGGTCCCACTCCTGTTCCGATTCTGGGCAATCTTCTTACGTTTTTACGACGAGATATGAATCGCCTGCACTTGACTCTAATGGACATGAGTAAGTAGCATTTCAATCACCCCTTTTAAATTAAATTAAATAAACAGCAACTCAGTAGATGTTTTCGTTTGTATAGTAATATGCTAGGTCACTTGACGCAGCGCACCTATTCTACACTGCAAAAACCGTGAGAAATTTGCAACGGAAACTTCCAGATAAAAAGTCATACACTATCCAGTTAAGTTTAATATAACAACGTTGACCACATATACAGTTCGCCAATAGTCTGATATTATTAAAAAATAGATTGAAACATAAAAATTTGGATCAACTGAGTCTCTCCGAAAGTATGTCTCGAAAATTAAGTCTGCCCAGCATCAACCGACTATCACATCCAAATACCCAGGGGTACTGACCATATTTTAGACGGAGGCCTGCGCCCCAAACTCAAAATGTCACTGAAACTCACATAGTTCGTTTAGCACTCTCCTTCGACTGTTTTTAACGGGTTAAAAGACCCGGGTGTACCGAATTCCCGGATAATAATAAAAAATAAGAAGAACATTTCTATAGCGCCACATATCTAACAAAAGTATTCATGACGGATCTATCGTGAGTTCGAGACGTAAGGAAATATAGAAGACTGAGAAAATTAATAAACTACCATTAAGGATATAAGTTAATAATAGACAGTCAAAATAACCTACAAAACAATTACAAAGTACAAGTAAACAACAAAAAAAGTTAAGCATCTAAAATAACAATTAACAAACAAGACAATTCTACAATTCTACAGTGCTGACTGCGCATGCTCCGGCTTGCCGTAACAGTCTCTTATCGCATTCTGAGGAAGATCGTCGTCCATGACAGATCGAAAGTCTCAATGGTGAGCAAATCACTCTGCTTGTGTCTGATTAACATTTATTTGAAGGTGATCTACCAAGCTGATGAACTATTTTAGACAATTATAACAAAGTTTGATTTATGCTGACGCAATACTACTAACTTAAATAAATATTTATATTACATAAAAATTGTCGATAAATAGTTACATTATCCAAAATTACAAAATGTTTTTTTATATAGATAGATTATACAAAATTACAAAATGCTTTTCTAAATAGATAGGTCTCAAGACGAGATTTAATATACTTCTGGAAGCTGAACAGACGATATCTGGAGGTAAAGAAAAATATTGTAGAAAATTGTGAGTGCTCAACAAATTCTGTACATGAGTGTCAAACGAAACTTCTGGTCTCAACGATTTTTAGGTGAATGTTCTACGGATTTGGCCAGTATATGGATGAGTGTTCAACGATTACATGTGGTATTCGATGGATGTTTTCCGGTTTCATAAATTACATTTGACAAAATTACGTTCTAGGTAAATTCCCGGGATAAAATCTTATCATATTTTCATGCATATGCATATCGTCTGAATTACAAATAATGTAACTTTATGATAGTATCACGATATCTTGTGCAATTTACCAACATTTACTTAATCCTTTCAATTATAGGCAAGCAGTATGGAGATGTGTTCACAGTATATTTTGCGTCGCAACCATGGGTAGTACTTAACGGTCGTGACGTCATCAAAGAAGCATTTTCCAAATATGGTCATGTATTTTCTGGAAGACCGAACAACTTTCTATCAGAAGAAATTAAAAAGAAAAATGGTTAGATCTATTTCCTTTTAAATAAATAGTTTAAGATTTAAGTGTCTCATACTCAGGTTGGCACATTAGTAAGTACATGTAGGGCCTACATGTTTCGGTTAAGCAACGTTCACTAAATATCTCCGAAAAGTAACCACAGGCAGACACAATGTGTTAAGTCGTGCCGGACACTATATAGAAATAAAGGGATTATCGTTCTTCTGCTTTTCGAGATAATAAACACAAATTGACTAAGGCCAGACGTTAGTAGAGAAGGTAGGAAACACTAACGGATGGATTTATTCAGACTGGACGACACAGGAGAGTGGGATATACTTTTTTGTCCTAAATATTTTTTAAACTAAAATTAGTACAAAATTAATCAAAGTTAACGTTGATATATCCTTTAATCAATGCAAGCCTTAGTGTTACAAACATGCAAGTTGAAAGCCTTGACCTTTTATATCTGTTTTTTAGTACTTGTCAATGTTGCAGGTATTGTGTTTTCTAACGGTAAACAATGGCAGGAACAGCGAGCGTTTGCTGTTAGCACTTTGAGAGAATTTGGTATTGGAAAAATTGCTATGGAAAGTAAGATTCAGGTGGAAGTTACCCATCTTCTGTCAGCTTTAAAGGATAAACAAGGACTTCCATTTGATATCAAAGTACGTTTTTAGGTTCAACACTAACTAGAATTATCCTCTACTATTTTGTTGACAGTCGTAAATCCTCTTTGAACACTAGACATAACCAGCTCGATGTGCTGCTATAAATCTATAGCAAGTTCCAAATTCACTTACAACTTTCACATTTGTAGTAGTCACATAATAAAGTTCTGTTAATGTTTGTTAACGCTTACATAACACAGTTGATACTTTAGTGTTAGTGAACTCTTTTCACAGACATTACTGAATACTTTGTGTTTTTGTAGGACATGCTGACATGCACAGTGGTTAATGTCATATGTAATGTACTTTTAAACAAACGATACGAGTTAGACGATGAGGAGATTGTAAATATCCTGGAGAAGATACAGTTCGCTTTCAAAGGTAACAAACATGCTATTTAATCATACTGTCAAGTGTATATTCAAGGATATATACAACGGCGGAATTTTAAAAAAATATATACCGTCTAGTCAACGGCCATTCTTTATCATTAAAAACAATATTTCTTCTACATGTGACATAAATACACATATTATAAGCAAAAATACAGAATATGTAAACAGTTTAAAATAGTTAGACTTCTTACTATGGAATGCAATCGTTGTTTTTCAGAGCTAACCACAAGTGGAATGGTTATGGACCTCTTTCCAATTCTACGCCATATTCCTATTCCGCAAGCCAGAAAAATGAAACAAGTAGCCGATAATCTAGAATATTTCGGTGGCATCATTCAACGCTATATAGCTGAACACAAATCCACGCTAGATCCGCAGAATATTAGGGACTTCACGGATGCCTATCTTGTTCATATCGAACAAGTGAAAGAAACAGATGAGAGTACAACATTTACTGGTAAGAACCGACTAAATATAATTCATCTTGACATTTACTGGTAAGAACCGACTAAATATGATTCATCTTGACATTTACTGGTGAGAACCGACTAAATATGACTCATCTTGACATTTACTGGTGAGAACCGACTAAATATGATTCATCTTGACATTTACTGGTGAGA
>JAOXYB010020638.1:6277-17475 GCA_028565635.1 Phoronis ovalis | reverse complement strand
GACAAAAGGCACAAACACGGTTAAAATGACTGTTGACTGACAAAGCGGCTTTTCCTTAGTCCTGCATACATCATAAATTGTAGTCAAATTGTAAGGGATATATAGTTAACTACCACACTACTGAGAATCCCTACACATTTTCATAGCACTAGATTCCCCAGCCTCTTCGAATTCATATAAACTATAAGTTAAAGCGGAAACTGGCAGTCCAACATTTGTCACATAAATATCTACCATTACCTTGCAATTTATATTTTAAAGTATTTTTGTTCTTTTTCACCACCAAGCTATGTTTACTTCACCTATGCACCAGTTTTTTTCAGCTGCTTTCAAGCTATGGAAAGTGAAACTGTCGATTTTCTAGGGAAAAAATCCCCTCAAAGCATTTAAGCCGGTTTTAACCTCTGCCAACTACTTCCGGGGTCATTGCAATTGCCGTCACGTGATGTAAACATGAGCACGCACTGACCAACTTAATGCATATTCATTAGTTACCTATTATGGTACACTTCAATTAGTGTTAGCCAATAAAAATCCGCAATTTGTCAAGTGACGTCACATGTCAACAAACGCTACAAGAATTTTATGTTTTGCCTGAGCAAGTTAGGCCTGAACAAGCGTTACTAAAAACGTTAAATTTTAACAGAAAACGTGCATTAAACCGCTATTTTTTTCCATTTTACACAAGAAGAAAAACTCAAGAAGATAACAAGGTAAGCTTAATTAATGATCTGGCACAACGAAGCGGATTTCTGTAAAATTTTTGAGATGTAAACAATTGAGGTCAAAAGGGTGTTGCCAACATATTGGAGATATTGCAAAACAGCTGATTGCCGAGTGTGATGAAATACAACAATGAACTATTGAAATAACATCATAGTAGTGCATCGTGTACAGTAATGCAGCGATTTCACTTCATTCATTTAATTAGTTTGCACCTTTGTTTAAAAAAAAAAAGAATAAAATTATGCGTCAGATGATTGTCATAAGTGACAGTTTGTTTCATGGCGCACTTCCAACAATAGAAGGTCGAAGTCAGTTTATAGCACGTTAGCTCTGCATGCTGACTATCTATGCCAAATTAAGGCTAAAAGTCGTCCTTTGTTACAATGATGTGTTAATTTTAAGCCATTGATCAGATAATGCACATTTAATATTCGCACCTTTTTATAAATGCTATATTTGTATTTGCCATAAACTAGTTTAATACATTACTGGTTATTGTTCCCGTATTGAACAGAGACTTCGTTGAATAGAATTTTATATGATTGTGGAATGTGCGGATTTGCAGACAGTTATGAAATACAATCATTATGAAGCAATATGTAACTGCAATGCCCTGGATGCAATATCATCATGATGGAGAAATTATCTTCAGATGATTGTCTAAATGCATTTGTTTGGGTTGTGTTTTTTTTTGCTGAGCTTTGTTACATAGTGAATAATAAAAAGTTTTCCTTGCCCCACATCTCTGGTATTCTGTAGTGTATGTATTTTATCTCACCAGCTGAATTCAAAATTTTAAAATATATTCTTTCCGAGTTGTCAAAATTACATAGATTAAAATAGATTAATATCTAATTTCTTAAGTGGTAACCTGTACTCTCACACTACCTAGATTGTGAAATCTACGTATATAACAGCTTAAAACAAATTGACATCCAGCCTGAAAAATGAGAAATATTAATTATCTTAGGAATCCTATCTTTATCAAGAAATCATTAAAGTCTTGTTGTCTTGGAAACTATGAGTTAATTACCTCAGATATGACCAATATTAATTATATGTATTGACCAATATATGAAGTATACATGAGGATAATTTTTGAATGCATGATAGTTTTCTATCTTCATTAAACTTTCAGATAAAACTGATATTGTATCATTGAATTTGCTACTTTCATAATGTGAAAAACTGCAAAGCCTCTATCTGATGATAAAAAACAAATTATCTGCTGATAGGCAGAATCCAAATTTTGTAACTATGTGAGCTACAGTTATCTAAAATTGTTAAGTAATATATGCAAAAAATTTTGGCATTTAGTTATTCTAGGCATCACCAGCAGTTTCATGTGGAATGTTTAGGAGATGGTACTAACACTTACCATGTATATACAGCACTAAGTTTTGCTGTTAGTATTTCCAGGCTATACCCTGTAAATGCCAGTAACTAAATTTAGCTATATAGCAAACCTAAATTAGTTTGAGGTAAACCAAAGGATAATCAAATTAGATTCTTATTAGCAACAGAGGGGATATATTCATCATTTTATTTAGCAGCATGTAAAGTGGAGGATAATTAGACCCCTGGGATTAAATCTTAAAGAACTTCTCAGTTTTGTTAGTTTACTGATCTAGCTATTCATTAAATTATGAAGATTTATATTCCATGATCTGATTCTGGTATATTCAGGAGTGTAGTTACAGCAGGGTGTAACCCTATCTGAATTATAGTTGTTTCTATAGATATGCTGTGTATTGATTTTAGTCTTCAATCAATTCTTTGGTTATAATATATTGTAACTCTACCTGTGCATATGATACAGTATTGACAAAAACAAAGTGTCACCTGGTGGCCATTGTTAGAAGGATTTTCAAATAAAATAGTTTTCTATACACATCTGATATCAGAACATTAACACAGTACACCAATTTTAAAAAAATAATTAAAATGTTGATTTTCGCTATTAAACTGCCTATACACAAACATTTATTGGAAAAATTATCTTCCGACATAAATGTTTGTCAGTGTGTATAAAATGTGTATTGAATTTTTGTTGTAGAAACATGCTGTCTGGAATCACAAATATGCTTTTTGGAACCAATGACGCCACTAACAATGGCGAAGAGATGCAAGTAGAATTAAAAACTTCCCCAGCCGACAATGAATGGGTGCTTGTGGACAAAGCGAGTAAGAAAAATATTCGTTAAATATCACCGAATCATTTTTAATCAATTTAAGCTTAATCTTTTAAATCTTGACTGATCATGTTGTAGCTAAATTTAGACATTAGCATGCAGAACAGAACTGAGTTTTTAAGATGGCATATATTCAAAGCATTTGATGACATCACATCTTCATCAATGCTGGTAACCTCTGGTGGAGGATACTGAAGATGCCATGATGATGAAGATGTTAGCTTCGTGCATGCAGAGCAATTTCACTCCTCACAATATCCCCCAGCTGGCCTACTGTAAACCTATATATAGAAATTGGCTTCAAACACAATTTTGCGAGACTCGAGAGTAGCTAGACAGAAATTCATTACCCTCGGGAGACACTCAAGATAAAAATAGTTGAACCTGTCCTAAATAGTAACCTGATTGATAATGTCTGGGATTCTTACTACTTACTGACATTATGACACGTTAATTTTCCCCCTCAAACCTTTTCTCTAGTCGTTTCGCTCTAGCAAGTATGAATAACATTGTAAATTAGATAACAGTATATGGGTAATGAAAGTGTGTGGTAAACATATATACTGCCAATTAGAGTGAATGTTGCTAGAAGATAAATGTATAGCTTCTGCACTCATTTGTCTGGGTTATACAACATTTTATGCAAAGATGAGAGCAGTACAATTTTGCACACAAAAAGTAAATCTGCTGTTCACAGGTATTAATTCTGTTTCCAAAATTGAACACAATAAACCATGGTCACGCAATAAACCATGGTCATGCAAGAAACAGAAGACAGATTTTTTACACATGCCTGCACATCACTGCACACATGTTTGTTCTGTATCCATTCTTCATAGGACCATTTCAAATTGCAATTTCCAACTTTCACCACTAGGAGGATAATTGTAATCTAAAATTATGCTGTATGTGTTTGTGATAATAAAGTAGTTGCAGTTTAATTTAAAAAATATGTTTCCCTGATGAAAGATCTACATAGTAATTCTCATTAGTATAATGATTTAAAAAAGAACACCTTTATTGTGAAACTGAATGCTAACCTAGTAACAACATCAGTTTATTAATAAATGGAAATACTATTTGGCACATGACAAAAGTTGCAATTCGAAATGAGCCCTATCGATGTCATATAATAGAACTGTTTGTTCTCTTATAATTATATCTTCCATTTCCTTAGGCATGGAAAATCTATACGCTGGCTGCTATGATGTTTTCTTTTCTGTTAAGACGCTTTTTAGTGACACTTGTTCAGGTAGTTCTAAAAGTCAGTTTGCTGCATTAAACAATAACATTTTCTTTTTCTGCACTAACTTTAATTCTAAACTCTTTTGGTGCATTTTTTCTCTTTAATATATGACTATCAGTCTGGCTGGCTGGCAAACCTTAAATGGGTGATCCATCTGGCAAGGGGGAACAGATTCAACTTTCTAAATTAAGCAATGCTGCCAAATGAAAAACATTTTTTCTCACTAATTTCAGCTGGCAGCTGAGACTGTTTCAGCTGGCAGATGCATTACTGCATATTCACCTTTCTTATAAATTTAAAAAAAGCTTGCATGTGACTGGGGAACAGATATGACCTTCCAAGCTGCACCAACAAATGGTTTATCTGAGCATGAAACATGTGAATACGTTGGTTAGCTATATACACCCCAAAAAATTATCCTCATTGGCTGCTTTTGCATTATGTATATATACTAGGTCCATAAATTGTTGGATCCAGGATTTAACCTTTAATTGTGTCATTCTAGTATTTCTTTTCTCATACATATTTTGAATCCACTAATTATCAATGTTCATGTACCCCTGCATAGGATGCTTATAACCACGCGGCTAATTTCACTTTAAATTTGTTCATTTCTAATTAGCTTATTACTGAAATGTTAATGTGCAAAACATATACCAAATGGGTATACAAGTTTACAACATTTGATTTTGTTTTCACATTGTACTACACACTGTGCATTGTAGTGGTGATGTCATGAAAGCAAAAAGAAAGTTCAATTTACAACATGAAAAAAAACAGTTGAATATCAAAACAAAATGCTAAAAATTGTTGAAAGTTTGTCTCGCTAAAGTGATGCAATGTGTGAATTGATTCTGGAATTCCTGGATCCATCATTACAGTTTTGAAGTTAAAAGGCTTGTACATTTGCATGCGTTCTGTATTAATTCTAGGTCCGAAACACAGTCGGCGTGTAATTTCTCAAGAAAGTAAAGAGAATTCACCAACTCACTGTGTTCTTGTAAAAAATAATGCTCTGGTTCCTCTTGAAGAGAGCTGGTTCGTAACACCTCCTCCTTGTTTTACTGCAGGCGGCCATCTTGGTAATATGGTATCAAGTCCAATGGAAAATTTACTTATTGAGCATCCAAGCATGTCAGTTTATGGACAGCAGATGAACAGTGAGACCCTGGAATCTTCCATTGTAGAAGAAAGTGAAAAACGTTCAATTGTACATCATCCTCCCCACCGTCCACGAGCAGTAGCTGCTCGTGCAGGACTTAATCTACGTGTGCAAGCTATGAAATCTATGCAAACAGCTCAACATAGGAATAATACTCGTTATTTTACTAGATCAAAAATGGAACACCAAAATAAAGTTCACCATGCTAATTCCAGCAAAAAACATCATAAAAGAGATCATCTCATCCAACCTGCTTCCCGAAGCTTTGCTAAAAGGTGCTAAAACCATAACGCAAATGAGATCTAAAATGTCGATAACAAATGCAATGAAAAACAGGACTATGAACATCAAGGATTTGGATGCATTTATTATACATTTCTCCTAAAAATTCCCTTGATTTTGGAAAATGATTATGTGCTAACGTTCATGAACTCTGTACAGTTAGTTATCTGGAAGTTAGAGCTTTCATATTCTTAATAGACATTATATATGTCAGTGTTAACCAATTTTAAGTGTTAAGACATTTGCTGTATTGTTCTTCAAACCTGCTAGAAGTCCTCTAACTGTCCGTTTAAAAATAATACGCCTTTTAATCATCAGGTGCTTGTTAATTTCAGTAAAGTCATAAGGTGCTTAAAAAGTCATCAGTTAAATGCAATGCCCAAGGTATGTTTGAAGAATTTTGTAGCAAATGTCTTTAGGCAGGAAAAAATATGAATTGAGAACTGCCCGGTGGTGATGTTTATTTTGATGTGATATGATAATTCCCGTAAACCTGGTTGCAAAATGTGTCGAATAAGATGCTAAAAGCTGTAAAAATGGTAAAACTGGAAATCTTAAAAAATTATAAATTGTGTGTCCACATGGCGAAAAATTTCATCAGTAAAATATACTGAAAAAGTGCCATTTACATGGCTCGTTTAGTTGATCATAAACAATTTATATGTACAGCCTACCTAATGGCACATTTTATTTAAGATATCGGTAACATTTCTTCATATTGCATTGTCGCCCATGAAAAACTCTCAGATTAATTGTATCGTGTTGAAATAACTCTCATATGGTAAACCACTGTAACTATACATACAATATTATCATTCCCTGTCTTATGCACATTGTTCTTATATTTTACCTGCAAATTTTGGAGTTTACTCCTTGCATAGGGGACATTAAAAAGTTATGTGAGACCAACAGCATGCCTGCATGGGTTAAAAGGTCTGGATTGTTATTTAGGAACAATGATGCATGCAAGTCGTCGTGCATTCAGTTAGGATGATCTGTACATCATGTATATAGTCACCATTTAAAGCAATACCGACAGTTTATGGTTGTGTAACTCTTTTCAACTGGAGAAAAGGTGTAATATTATTGCTACCTCTTTGATTGTTATAAAATATGATCTATTTTCTGACAGCCCACAACGTGGTGATGACACGGCATAAGAAAAAATAATTACTGGTTCTGCTTCAAAAGCAATATCATCTACATTTCCAATATGAACCATAGCTATAATGTGAAAAGATCTGGTCGAGTTTTAAAAATAGTATTACAAAGGAACCACATGGTCAATGTCCTTACCAACTAGCTTTTATTTTGTTGTGAAATAACATTAGGAAATGTTTTTAAAAATTCTATTTATTGTTACCATCTTTAACTTATGGATAGTTATGTGTAAAAGCATTTGATAGTTTTAAAGTATGTTTTTGTATGGGTAATGAAAGGTATATATATTGACTGACTGTATGTAGCTTTAGAAACCTGTGTCTTGTGTATGCATATGCATAGTGCGACCAAAGTAAAGTTTTAACTTCAAAATAAAATCATCTTAATTTATATTGCAACATTACTGTTTTGTCTATCTTTTTTAAAGTACAGAATGATATGGGGTGTTCCACTTTCAGTTCTATATAGTGTCCTTATTGGATGACGGATATTCTAAAAAGTGACTTTCTCCTATGTCTGCAACTACTAGAAGTGGAACAGACCCTTGGTCAAATTTTAAAGCTTACTTTCAAACTTGACATCTTCGCTAGTAATGTGGTGACCAGCGACTACAATAATTTTGTAAAAGCGTTACGTGTGCACTTCATTTGCTTGTATGATGATAAGATCGTAATGCCTGCTACAGACTGGTGACACTTTATGAAACAGTTCTCACTGATCTTACTTTATCCATAAATGTTGTAACTTTGTTCTCATCAAGATCACTTTCCCAACGACCGTCTCTTTTAAAATGGGAGCCTATAATCATTGCATTTGCATCCATATATGTTTGCACATTATCTATTGTAACGCCAGAGCCAACTAATACTGGAAGACGTACAGCATTTTGTACAGCTACAAAGAGTTTAAAAATGCATTATTAGTAAGTAAGAAAATAATCTTACAATATATCTTAATTTATTTTATCTAATAGACTAATCTCGTGGCTATTCTATCAGTTGATAAACCCCCTATTTCATGTTTTTATGTAGATGCAAACTACCAATCAATTACACTACAAATAAAGGTTTATCAGACTTTAAAAAATCAGGAATCAAACATTATAGACCAAAAATAAACCTTATTTAACGGGGCCTGACCAATTCAAATTTTGGCGTTTTCACTTTTTTTTATTATAAAAAAAATCAACTGGCACAAATTCTCACGGTGTTGTCTGATTCAAAATATCTTTATTCTTTACTTTTAACACTAAAAAAACGACTGACTCGGTTTTTTAAAGGGCTTTTGCCCACTGAAAACTTTCTTAGAAAAATAAAAACCGCCCTACCAACTCAGTTTTTGAGGGCTTTAGCCCATTACCATATTAACTTTTATTTTTGGGTGTGGCCTAAGAGTATAAATAACAATTTTGATGTTGGAGTCTATTAAATATTCGGTGTGTGGACACTGTCTTGTTCATCTGACCACAAATTTCCTTTAGACTGCTGTAGAAATGAGGAGATTTTTCTGCTCCATAAATACTTGATAATATCCCACTGCAGTAATATACTGAATAATCAGTTGAAAATTCCCCAAATTTACTTACCAGAAATTTCTTTTGGGTTCGTCTCAGCTCCTGTAGCTGTGCCTGTTACTATGATTCCATCACTTAGGAAGAACTCCGCTGCTTTTGCAGTGTCCGCAATGTCAACATCACTGGTTATAGCATGCGCACTAAAATATTAGCACATTTATTTAATGATTTTTTTTACATTGAAAGAGGACCGATATGAGCTATTTTAAAAAATATTCACAATTGCACCAAAGTAAAAGAAGGATTGTTTGGCAGTGGTTGTTACATCTAAACACTATTATGCAAAGCAACTGGATGATGTATCATTTTATAGTGTTGATATCTGTAATGGTACCTGCCATGTTCACAAGTGGAATAGCTGTGAGCTGAATCATTCTAAGCTACTATAATTGTAAATGTTTACTAAATCACTGTCTAATACGTATTTTACTTCTTTACATTATCAAATAATTATTTTATTTACATTTTTTTAAAGAATTTTATTTTAAAATAAAGGAATATGTACCAAGACTTTCCCTTTGAGGAAAGATCATTTTGATGCTAGAATTATCATATTGATGGATAGGAGATTTACAGCAATATATGATCTTGTACCTCATTTTGATGATTGAGCAAACAGCTAAGTTGATAGATGGGACATTTACCAATATATATAACAACAAAATCTTTGCTTCATTTTGATGTCTGAATTAACGAATTGATGGAAAGGATATATACCAATGACACCTGTAAATACTAAAGTATTATCTGCACCAATTTGAACAAAGTTTCACCTATGCTTCTTTTTGACATCTGTAAATACTAGAATATTATCTGCACCAATTTGTTTTCTGTAACGTAGAAGTTGTCCAGCACATGCATTCATGATACCTTCATCGGCAACATGTGAAAACACAAAACCTTCAGCTCTGATGAAATTTAAACCTGCAATATATAAATGAAAGTCAAAACAAAGGCTACTATACGTTTGCAGGGAGTTATTTTACATGTTAGTTTTGCTTCAAGCACCTGTTCATGCAATCAGGTACATTAGACATAGAAAAATTATCTATGCGCCTTTACTGATAATATTCGCAACTTCTTATACCTTCCTTGCAAAGTGTACCACTTTCCTAAGTTATTTCAGTCTTGTGAAGGGTTCTATAATTTAGAGTAGTCTTGGAAGGGGTTGTAATCCACCAGTTAGACTTGTCTTGGGCTTTGTTTGGACTAGTCATAAGCATGGGTACCCGCCTATACCAGAGTGCCCTCCAGGATAGTAACATTCACAATTAGTCAATGATATTTACCCGCAGCCTGAGCAACAGCCAAAGCTTCTTGATTAGCTCCAGCTAGTATCTGAATACCAAGTGGGATATCTGGACATATTTCTCGTACTTTACAACATACAGCACTCATACAGGCTGTAACTTCAGGGCCAACATTGTTTGTATGTAAGAATGGAACATCGTGACAGTTCTCTATTATTACACCATCCTAAAAAATAATACATAATTTAAAGTAAATAATACTCCTTTCAGAATTTACTGTGGAAGTGCATGCTGTGCTCCATCCTAATGACTAGTATATGGTACACAAAGTTTCGCTTTGTTACATACATATGTGTTGAATGATTGGCCTCGCAGCCCGCACACTTATGTTAATACAATTCCGTGATCATCAATTCTGAGACATCAGAAAACCTTGTGCAAGTCAAGTGCACACTTTTTCAGGGGTCTATTGTCAAAAAAATCATAAAAGTTAGGACTCCATAACTCATACAGTATATTTAAAGAGTTATAAGATTGGTATACATGAGTCATCACTGTAAGCAAAGTCAGCTAGTGTGTGGACCAATATGTTCTCTAAAAGGTAAAGTCTGAATTTTGTCCTCAGCTCAATATGTGTTGCCTGTCGGCATTATTTTAAGATTGTGTCGGAATGGCGATTTTTACACATGCATACTCTTAGCTGGGCCAGAAATGGAGCAAGGCCGAGGAGTTGGCCAAGGACCGTGATATGTGGCATAGTTCTGTTGTAGCCTTATGTCCCATAAGAGGACTAGCTAAGTATAATACCCTTACCCTAAGTTCTAATGATTCCTCCGACATAGACCCCAAAACATTTCTCTATGTTGCAAAACTGAATGCCCAGTGAATTTACTTAATATGTTGCAGATTGGAATGATTCAATCAGGCATGTCACTCACAGTTATCTTGAAATTTAATCCTATGTAAAGATTCATACATTTCATAAAGAATCTTCATCATTAATTTATTCGTGTTAATTACAAAATTTATAGCATTTGACATCTTGTATCACACTAGTACTAATAATAGGCCAAATATCTGATGTATTGGTCCTAACACTGTCCTATTCAAAAACTATCGTCTTTCGAATTTATTAACTCATTCGTACAATGAAATTATTGATGCAGCAAACTACAATTATAGTCTTCATAGTTCCTTATTACATATTTGCCGACTGTCACACATCGTTGTCATGCATTTTGATTGGTTGTCACGCAACACGCATGGTCGTCTAAATTTCACGCATTTCCGTGAAAATGATTCTTTTGCAGATTTTGCGTTTAAACGAGATGTTCTGTCAAATAATTCATTATACTTTCGATTATAGTTTTAGCGCCAAGCTCAGTATTACAACTGGAAGATATATATTATTAAGTCCAGGCCTGTCGGGTGTGTGTGTGCGTTAGCACTTATTTGGGCGTATTCTTACGATAGGAGTGGAAATGGCCTCTTTTTTTTGCTTGTCAATTTTTTCTGGCAGCACAGAGACATTTCAGCAATCTTTTTCGATTACTGAAGTGATATTTCTGAAGTCAGTTGTAATTTATTTGCTGTTTTGTTTTGATTT
>JAOXYB010020627.1:0-11176 GCA_028565635.1 Phoronis ovalis | reverse complement strand
ATTCTTTACTTCACCGAAAGCATAAAAATCTTTACTTCACTGAAAGCCTTTTAATTAAATATAATGCAAAGGGTGTCTTGCAATATGCAAAAAAAATCAGCATATTTATTTTTAATTGATCTCCATTGTTTAACATACCTCCAAACCACTGCGGCTGCCTCTCTCGTTGCATTTCTGCCTGCAGTCGTTCAATTTCTCTCTCTGCTTCTGCATAATATTGTCCCAGTCCGAATAACAGGTGACAAGGTTCATGATCAGGAGGTGTACATCTCCAGCCAACAACGACCACTATCACTAGCATAACACCCAGGCCTGCACATAGAAAATAATGCAAGGTACTGTATATATATGCAAGCATACATATCATTGACTTATCTTTATGCCGGTTGTCTTTACATGCACAAACTTAGAGGCAGCATTCCGTTACAGAGAAACCATACATTTTGATTCCTTGCACCGGGATGCACTGAATAGCAGAAGTCAAATTATCTGTCGGAGATTACTCGTTTTCATCATGGTTTGATGAGATTACAGGTTTTAAATATTAAGTTTAAATATGAATATTTTGACAGGATGTTGTGTTAACACTTCATGTAAAATTTTAATATTCACAGTGTCATTGGCAAACAAAACCCCTGATAACATTCAATGGGTAAAATTCCAATATTACAATAGAACAGGTTTAAGAATAGCTATCCTGCAGTCCATGGGACAAAACAAGTGTCAAATAAAGTTTAATGGTGAGAGGCAGCATTTCGTTATAGAAAAACCATACATTTTGGTTTCTTGCCACGGAATGCCCTGAATAGCAGGTCAAATTATCTGTCTGCGATTACTCGTTTTTATCATGGTTTGGTGAGATTACAGGTTTTAAATATATATTAAGTTTAAATATGAATATTTCGACAGTACAATAGAACAGGTTTAAGAATAGCTAGCCTGTAGCCTTATGGGGCAAAACAAGTGTCAAACAAAGTTCAATGGTGACACAGTTCAAATCCATAATGTGACATCAAAAAAGATCGACACAGTAAAGAGGCATACACCAGTACAATTTATATTTCAGTGTTATAATATAATAAAAATAAAGGTATTATTTAAACATTTATGAAGGAAACAGAGCATAATACCGGCCACCCACACCTAGCTCCTATTCTTGCATTTAAGGAAGGCAAACATTAAAATGATACAGTTCTTCTATTGGCATAAAAAATCACCAGCATCCAATACACTGTATGTTATTAGTATCCCAGGCAAATCAATACAGAATAAGCCATAGCTACAATCATATGTGCTGTCTATATTTATTCAAGTTCTAATAGCTATATGGGTTTGATGCATCTGTAAGTCAACATTGTAAAGCCTAAGGAATATTTATATTGTATCTGGAAACTATATAATGTGTACTCTAGAAACAAAAATGACTTCTCTAATATTTTGATACAGTTTTGCGTATACAATAGAAAATTGCTATTAAAATATTAGTTTTGATATAGGCACCATGGCAAATATCTAGTACATTAATAATGTGCTTTGTGTTCAACAAAATTTCTTTTCAGACAAGTTTGCTTGTACAATCAAACATCGTCTCCAGTCTACTACAACTGGTGATTTTTTTTTAATTTACCATATAGGGGAGGGTATACACATGTGATGCTCAATAATGCTATCTTTTTAGAATATATAGGTTAAATTAGATTTCACGAAAAAGATGGGAGTAGAGGATACAGTTGTAAACGAGCTCTTCAAATAAGGCCTGTTTCATTGTTTGCTTTGATTACAGGTCCAGAACTATAAAAATCATCAAAAGAAATAACAAAATAACATTATTTCTATCATTGTGAGACCATAATTAAGTATGCGAACAGGTGTTACCAGACAGAGGAGAGTGTTTAACCTCTGACAGTACAGTACTGCCTTTTGTGTGGTTTCATAAAATTCAATCTTGTGATTCTGATTAAAGACAATTAATAAACCTGAAAGCATCAAAGTCACATTGCAATCATGTGAACCTCATGACTTTGAAACTGTAGTCATGAATAAAACTGCAAAAAAATTGTATTTGCTGTCTCTAAAATTGCAGATTAAATAATTCTCCTATTGCCAACATATTAACCCCCAACAACTCTTCCTTGGAAGTATATATAGCCACTGCTATCATTACCAAAGTTGTGGAATCTAACTGTCTTTCTCCAATGTGGACAAACATCTTACATGATGTTGTGACCTTTCTATCCTAATGTTATATATGAATTATTTATAGTATTGTATATATACATATACATAGGTATAGTTTCTGCCCTGTCACTGTACTATATCATGTATTTATTTATAAGTCACAAGGTCATGAATACCAATCAATAGCCCAAAGCTTTAACCCACAAATGTGCTTGTGTGTATCCCACTTCCATAAACCACCTATCCAAGCAGACTACAAATTTAAAACTTCTTCAAAATCATTGAGTGAATGGAGAAGCCAGTTTGACAACAGGACACACATGTATATATAGCCAACTGGTTTAGCCAAGCTGGCTTGACAATATTGAAAAGTTGAGAAATCTGATTTTTCAAACCATTAAAGGTTAATATTTAAATTTGTGCATTATTATATTATTTTATGACTTCAAATCAAATTAGGATACAGTATTTACAGGATGTTCAAGTCTGACCAGCTGATAAAACTGCAAAATTAAAACAAATGACCAGTGCATTATTTAAATGTATACATGTATATTAGTTTATGACTATAACCACATTGGGATATTTATAGATGTTAAAGTTTAACCAGCTGATCAAAATGCAAAATTATAAGGAATGAGTTTTAATGAATTTGTATTTTAATCTGAATTTTATAACGAACATTGGCTCAGAGTAGCCTGTCCACGGGCTGAGGAAAGACTAATTATATAAGGATTTAATATATTGATAGTTGACAATTTTGATAATTTTACTCATATTTCGTCATTTATAACAGTGATATCAATAAATTGATCATTATTAGTACTGAAAATAAAAATATGTAAAATTGGGGTTTTGGGAATGGTATCAAACTATCAAAATTTAAATATGACTAAAATAATATAAGTTACACAGTTGAAAAAGTATAATTTATCATCACTTTAGACAATTTGAGTAAAAAAAATAATCACTTTGGGCAATTTGAGTAAACAAAATATTCAATGATACAAACTTCATTATTCAGACTGAGTCCAGTCTATGGCTCAGAGTTGTGATGCAAGTCATCATATCATGGGTCACCAGGAAAAATTAATATATAATATTAAAACAACTATTTGTATTTTATAAGTCCAATTATTTATAAATTGGCCTTCTTTGGGTAACTGGTACATTTTTTTGTTAAAATTCTAGGTGGAATATACCAATGTAATTTGTATGCACAACCTCTTAAATAAAACAGCAGATCTATGCACGAACTCTTAAATTAAGTATCAGTTTGTGACCTGAATATTAATTATTTACACCTATTATGGAATACTTTATCTGAGATATGCACACACCTTATGCTCATGGTAGCAATGAAGTGTCTGTCACACATAACCGCAAGGACTTTCTACGCATTAGAAATAGTTAACAGCTTTCTTTTATATGTTTTACATTAACCATGTTTAAGTATTAAAACATCATAAAAGGCAGCGGCACTATTGCATATTGAAGTTCAAAACAATTCCAGTTTACCACAATTAATATTTAATACAATGATGTCTGATCTATGATTATGGAGTACCTGTAATAAGCAGGTATATAAAAAAAATTCAATTACACTACTGGATAATCAAGGGAATCTAATCAAGGTCATGGTATTAGTACCAATACTACATAGCTATTGATTACAATTCTGAGGGATTATATACAAGTGTACTTTCATTAATGCTGGCAGTTTGCTGGTTTTCTTCAGTTTAATTGAGACTGGTTCATACTGACAAATAGTCCTTGAAGACCATGATGATACAAGCTGTCACCATGCATATGGTATAAATAATGCATGAACTCCATGTATCTGATAGCACAGCTCACACTACACATTTTGTTTTTTGATATTAATCTGTCATACTTTGTATGTCATCAAATTATTTGCTAAACTTGTGAAGATTATTGAAACACGGATAAAACATAAATTTGGTGTCTGAAAATCTAAATCTCAAGAGCATGCATGATGACAATTACAGGTGTATAGTCATTATTATTCAGACAGCAAATTTATAGACATGCCATTAATGGAAATTCTTCTTTTAGAATTTGACAAAACTGTTATGATTTCAATGTACTAGAAATAATATTTGAATATATCCGTTCTAGTTTGAAAGATATTTCTACTCATAAACGTAAGATAAAGTCGAGTTTTGTGCTTGTCACAGGAGCCCCGCATCAGAAACTCGGTGATGCATGAGTACCCTGAAACATTGATTATTTACAATATGGTAAATGTTCAAAGTAAGGCAGATGTTGTACATATCATGCATCCCGGCTTGCTACTTTGCATAGGATGAGACGTGTTTTTCATTGTCATGCAGCCACATTATTTGAAAATAGTGAAATAATGGCTAATTTTAAAGTCTTTTGACAACAGACAACCCGTACATATAATCAGTCTTATTCTTAAGGCGTACTCACACATACATGTACTTGACATGAACTGAATTCGTAGAGCTTGAAAATTATCTAGGTGTGTCATCAAAAAATAGCAACGTCATTGGGGTAAAAAACTGAATCAGTAATATTGTTTTATATTTGTAAGTATAACTGTATTTACTCATATCGTTTAAATATAACTCACTGGCATGATTTGAATATTTTATAATAAAAGGTTACGAGGTAATGAACTAGAATGATTTTCTACATTTAAAAATAAGTTACGATTCACGGCATTAAACTTTATATAACTATGGTTTAACGAGTCGTGACAGTTTGGAGTAATGGACAAAAGCATATCAAATAAGCACACAATAACTTCAAGAGCACTAGGCACGAAAATGACCAAAATTGCAACACACAAAGTATATGCAGTGCCTATCTATGGTTTAAAAGCAAGCTATTAGTTCCATCTGGAAACTGCATTGCATTTTGATTTCTTTACTATTCAGATAAGAACCCACTGAACTTTGTGTTTTCTAATAAATGTAAACCTGTGCTGGTCAAACTTAAAACTGCAATAATTTTCTAAAATAATCTGCTAAGGTTTAACCAATTACTAAGTACATGTGGGGAGACAACAACCTTGTTACAGCATTTGCACCTATTTGCACACTTGATTGTAAGTTTGCCACATGGCCGAATCTGTTACTTCCATCTCTGCATATACAAACAACCATTTCCTGAATCTGGTCAATTAATTACAAATTGTTGTGAACAATGTGTGAACCCATTTTCCTCACACCTACAAATCCACAATTCTACATGTATGTTATAATATTGCTATAAATAATTTTGAAGCAATGCAAATTTAAATATATACACCGTATGTATACACAACTTATGAAATTTTTGATTTTAGTGCATGCATACATTTGGGCTTAGGATATAGATGACACTATATAGCTACAGGTACATTGCCAGACTTATGACAGGTGATAAATCGAAGCCACATGCCTACTATCTTATCTTTGTATCTGCTATCACATAAGACTAATATTTATTTCATCCTTTCTTACAATCATATCAATGTTATTCTAGTACTACAAGTACTCAGACACTGGGGTACAGATTTACTTGTCATGATAAGAACAGCAAACATGAACCCATAAAGCTGTGACTGCTAGTGCACTTCCTGGGGGGGCAATTACATATATGATGAATACTGGGGTGTGCCGCGCAAAAGGGGTAACTTTTTCACCCATATATACTTAAAAATGAGTTCACTTTTCAAAAAAGTCCATAACAATGAGTAGTTTTTTCACGATTTCATTTAAAGGTAAGTGTTTCTGGGTTTTTTCTTTGTGACAGAAAACCCTAAAAATGGGTCCATTTGTGAAACCAAAATCCCGAAAAATGGGTGGATATTTTGAGTTTGGGCTGCAAACCCCTCGTCTAATATATGGTCCATACCCCCACCCTGGTGTACTTTAACCCATAAAGTGATTGCTAGCGCACTACCTGTAATGTGCAAGCCCATGCATACCCACTTGTTATATCTAGCATCCCACATTTTGCTTTCTTGCACCATTTAGTAATTGGATTTCCTGTCATATAATGAGATTATATGTAAATTACATGAATGTGAAATTACAGAAATGTGGGAAATAATTTTGGCTCAAACAGACAATGACAACAGACAAATGTGTGTTCTTGGCCTGTTATTATTTCACCACATGACACTTTGTGTAATTAATACCATTACATTGTGATACTTATTTTAGTAGATATGCCCGAAAATAATTCGAAATAATTCAGTTTGACAACTCTAATATCCAAGTTTTCCAGTTTACTAAAATAAAACGCCAATGAATGTTTTAAAAACACAGAATTTTTTATGTTTGCTTTTCCTCATCTGTATATAACAACAAATTAATTTAGCATGTATATACATACATACAGTTTATAGAATTAAGATTCCTATGGCTAATCAAAATATGAGGATCACATTTAATACTGTCTGATGGTTGATTACATGAAATTTAAAATGCTACAAGTTGATCCAGGTTTGATATGTATATAACTAAGACTGATCTTGATAATACAATCTCTGGGATTTCATATGACACACAATATTCTGTAGTCAGTTCCTTTTGTGAGTAAGAAAGCTTCCATGTGATTATTATGACTTTCCCGACTTTTTCATGAAGAAAAAATAATCTCACTGTGATGTTACAAAACAAGAGCCAAAAACCAACACCTTTCATCAGACATTGAGAGTTTAGTGTATGAGCACCACATTCATTCACAAAAAACTCTAGCTGACAAAATCTACACTAATAGGCTTCTGATATAAACTATATATATATAATATATACTGTTTAACTGTAGAAAGTAATATTCATGTACTTGTACATATATTATATTAGTTGCATTTAATAACCTGTTGTTATATTTGTTATTTTGTAAAATAGATTGACAAGGTAGATTTTGTTTAGTTTGTAATTTAATTTTGTAGTGACCATACAGAAGTAAGATTTTCTGTTCCTCAATAAATAAATAAAATGATAACTAACTGCATAATTGTATAAAAAGTTGGTAAATTTCTGAATAGTGCAGTCCCTAATATCACCCCAAGAATATTGTAAAATATATTAATATATAATACTATATGAGAGATTAATAAAATTCCACTACTATATACAGTAACATGAATGATTTGCAGATATTTATAGTGCAAACAGATTGTTTTCAAATACCTATTAATACAACTAACCTAGAATTCTTTATAATAGTAAATTCAAGATAAGGTATATATATATTATTAACACAAAAATCATTAACACTGCATAGCACAAATACTTAAGGTATCTTTAACTTATTGTGCTCTGTAAAATTACTATATATAGATAGAAATCTAGCTTTACATATCGAATAATCCTATCTATCACAAAGATCTAAAATTGTTTACTTTTAAAATTGATTATGTAGTTTTTATTTTGCTTTGTTTAAAAGGATTCACAGTATGTGCTATTAGGAGTTATTTACAGAATTAGATGTTAATTAATCCTCAACTTTGTACTGTTATGTAATTCTTTTGAAATGTGTGATACTTATGTAATTTTTTGCCAAGCAAGCTACAGGCTACCTTTATATATTTATAAATAAACTATGCATTCAATACAATTACTCACCTATAAACATCAGAGAAAGGGTCAGGAAACTTGAACCACTCGCGTGTAGCGCTCCTAACACGATTCCTGTTACAACACAACATACTCCCAATAAAGCGAGCGAAACAAGAACCCAACGGAACTTAGTTGCAGAGGTTAAACAACTCCTACAAAGACGTCCACTGCAACAATCTTTCCCCGATTCCGGTAAAGTTTGTGATGATCGCGATGATGTGCGACGTCTACGTCGTCGACTACGAGAACGAGATTGTCGTGACCTACCATGTCGTTCATGCCTGTGTGTTCTACGAGGTGTAACAGAAGGCCTATTGTTTCTATTTTCTCGTCTAGTTTCTCCTGGTCTTGGTGGACTGTAAGGCGGTGGGATATGAGAGTTTAATATATCCGGAAGTATATTTCCAGTACTGCGAGGTCTCTCAATGCGCGTTACTCCAGGGCTAGCATTCCTACTCTGAACAACTGTTTGCTCGATAACACTTTGTGGCCGACGCACAATATTGTCTGTTGAAGAACTATTTATAGCATCCAAACTGGAACTTAACAACCTTCGCTGATCATCAACTCCCACTGCATGATCTGAGCTAGAAGACCATCTATTTGATGTGGATGCATGACGACCAACTTCAGGCATCCTTCTAGGCACAGCTTCCCGGTCAGGAATAAAGATAGTAGCTGAGGATCTCGGTGGGCTCTGACTAGATGAGGAAGATGCTGTAGAAACAGCAGCCGCATTTATCGTATTGTCACTGGCATTACTATGTACTGCGTTAACACTAGTCAAGGTCGGACTCACTGAACTGGAGTTTTGACCATTTACAGTATTTGTTACAGAAACATTACTGTCCTGTCCTTGTGTAGATATGCTTGGCGAGGTTGTCATGGAGTCACTCGAAGTATACACTGATACAGCACGACCTGCAGCAGCTATAGCATTGTTACTTGAAGCAGCAGAAGCTGCCGGAACTGGGACCACAGAGGAACCCTGAGATTCAGTGTCTACAGTGTTGCTTTCTACCGAACTCGTTCCACTGTCAGTAGGAATCAATGAGCTGGTAACCACAGCAGTAGAGTTTGTTGTCATTGTAACAGCTGTTGCTGATGCCAGCGTTGTTGTCTCTCTAGTGTTACTTCCAGTTACAACAGCCTGAGCTTCACGAGTTCTTGGTACTAAATTATTAATCCCAGCATTAGGGTCTCTAGTCACTCGACTTGGCAGTGACTCGCTTGTTTTTCGTATCCGCGTGTCATTTCCTGGTCTTGAAACATTTTCTGACGAATTTTCACTACTAGCTCTCACCCTACTAGTAGGGATGGCTCTCACACCACTAGGTCCCGCTCCATTATTGACGGAAGTTGGCCTTGCGCCAGACGCGGCACTTGACCTGTTACTGTTAATGTTAAAAAATGGTTTAGGAGCCGTTCTTTTCTGTCTACGTTGATCTCTACTAGAGGCTGGTGGCACAGTTACATTAACAGGGCCAGGAAACTGTGTCTGGGCTTGACTGGCCATTAGGGAAATTAATCCACATGTATCAAACTATCTCTTCTTTATATTAATCTTCAGAAACAAACATTATTTGACCATTCTTTCAATTCAAAGGGACACCTGTCATTATCTGAATATCCCTCCAAAAACAGGTGTCAACAAATCCTACAACACACAAAAATAATTGTTATTTCAGGCACCAGCTGTTGACAGGTTCTGTAGAGATTTTATTGTGTGCCTGTCTTATATATTAACAAGTGTGTTAAAGTTAAAGGCAACTTAAGTAAATACAACTCTTTGAAGTAATAACAACACCTTTGTCATATGCCTTAACACCCTGTGATTACATTGTTGATATAGTGACCATTCCACTGAAAACAGGGGTATAAAAATAATCAATACCAGGACATCTAGGCACCACTGCTTTAAAAATAAACTTCTTATATTATTATATATACCTTTAATGATCACAAACCATAAATCCCATAGATTAGACCATGTGGATCATGAAGCAGTATATGTTAATGGCATTGGCAGTATGACTCAGTCAGAGCACTGAATTGTTTAATTCTTGTAGACAATGTTTGTGATTTTAATACCCTCAACAAGCAGATTATAACAGCAAAATGTACTAAAGAGAAGGGTGCTGAGAAAAGTACTACCTTAGATACAAGTATGAAATTGGACCATACAGGAATAGTACTATTTAGTAAATTATAAAGCTTGTTTTAAAAATATTAAACAACTGTGTAGGATGTCTGTATGGGTATATAATACTAATGCTATCATATCTAGAACCCAGCTAAACATTTAGGATAGTGTAGGTTATTTACTACTGTTATTTACTAATGCTAAACTTTCTCCAGGTTTCAAATATCCTAGCATTTTCTAATTCTAAGATGCAAGCACAGATTACTGAAATCATGCTTCCACAACAGCTAAATTATTATCTTACAGTACACAAAAATTAAAAACTTTCCAAGCTAAAATCACATGTAAACAACATGATTTTAAGAAAATCCTAAATAACATTTCAATAAATTTAACATAATAGGATGGGACATAAAATAATTTGTATCCTGTATAAATACAAAAAAATGCAGTATATAGTGGCATAACAAACACCAGCAAGTTAACACTTAACATGTTACAGTCGAATTGTGCAACTTAAAGCTGGCAAAAAGAAAATAAAGTTCAACAATGACAAATATTTTGTTGTTTAGTAAAACTAAAAGAAACTAACCTCAATGTACCATGGGAATAATATTTACTTACTAAGCATTTTCTTTTAAAATAAAAATACAATTTTAATACTTACTAATGCCTATTAAAAACAACTGTACAATAGGTACAAAGCAATAAAGACGTCAGTGGGTTTTGGGTCAAAGATGTATAAACCTCAGAAGTCACAAAACCAAGTATTTACAAGCACACTTGTAAACAGTTAGCACAGCAGGGTGTCAGTAACAGGTCAGTCAATGACTGACCTGTCCAATCATGGTGATAACCCTGAACAGACCACAAGCCTAAGAAACCAAGACCTATAAAATGGATTCAAAGCCGTTTGTGTGCACAACACTAAATATTGATATAAAGTTTTGTATTTTATTTATCATGTACATGCCACAACAGAACCACTTGTTTGTTTGGGGGTTTTAACACCAGTGTTCACCATAAAATAGTATATACATGTCCCAAGGCCAATGACATTATTTCTGTAAACCCCAAACATGGATAGACAAAATTTTGATAAATAATACAAGGTTTAGCACTAAAACTTGCATCTGGCGTTGAAACAACATCTTAACAACAACATTGGTGCCCTGAACAAGAAAAAGTTTTTTTGTGGAGAACACTAAACATGTATATAGGATTTATCATTTAAATTGAATTTTTGATAAATATA
>JAOXYB010020626.1:0-33688 GCA_028565635.1 Phoronis ovalis | reverse complement strand
GATAAGGGAACATTTCTAAAAGGTATGCAGACTGAATGCACTTGATTGCTTTTGTCACCTGGACACTAAAACATTGAAAAAGGCATGTTGTGATACCTGTGCTTACTTATTTAGTAAGTTAATATTTTACCTGCTTTACCTGCCTGTTAGCATAAAAGGATGCATGTAATACGTATGTTAATATTTTAAATTTAAAGCGTTTAAAGTCCGGTAAAGGAAATTCATTTAATCACATTTAATCTTGACACATTGTTTGTAGCACGTTCAGCAGTCGTCTTCCTTGTGCTGCAGATTTTGTATATCTTTGTAATCTGGCTAAAAAAGATATTACTGTAAATCTTGTATATTTGTAAAAGAAATAACTTATTATAATAAGTTACATGTTTTTGTCTTCCTGTAGGCAAGATTTTATATTAATCGGACAAGTTTGTGTTAATTGTGTGTTTTATTGACAGATATTTTGTTACAGATGAAAAGAGGTGATTATAAATTGTATATGTGACAGTTGATAATAAAAAATTTATGAAAGATGTCTTACTTTACTATGGCTTTGTTATTATGCTCTTCCTCTAAAGGAGATATACCATCTGTTTAGTCCCTACGTAAATGTTAACCTTTTTTTGAAACAACAGCTTCAGTTTCGGCGATATCAACTTCATATTTAGCATAAGGTAAATATAGATGAAAATACAGGCGGAGTTCAGTTTTATAGCTAATCGCTTCCAATATGACCGACTGGCGACCATGTGTGTTCTTGAATTCATCTTTTTGAGATCATGAAAACTAGGATAGATACTGTTGCAAGCCAGTGTAAATATAGGTCTAAATACATGTCATTTTTGATTTTGACGTGGATCAATTCCAATTTGGCAGACTAGTGCCATGTTTATATATATATATATATATATATATATTTAGATGACCCTGAATATGTGCCCAAGTGCATATCAGAATGATAGTAATCATTAGAGATATTGTACATAATTCATATTGTATGTCTCTTGAATGTGCCATAAGAGGTAAAAATTTAATTGTGTACACGATCTAAAAACTGGAGACATTGAGCAATGCACCCAATTTAGATATGTACCTTTTAGGGGTATACCTGGGTATTAAGAAATCATCACACTGAATTTCGATGAGTGACGCACTGTGCTTATAATTTTTGGGACGCACGTGTGCCCCTTTAATGTGCACCACCAGTGTGCTTTGTACCATGCTTTCAAAATATCCATTTTCATTCGAATTCTTTGATAGGTTCCTGCTGGTCAATCTGCAGATACATGTATGTGTGGTATTAATTTTTTCAACCTACTGTAACAGCTAATCTTCTCGAGATATTGCAAAGTTCAGAAATATTTTGAAATTGGGTCAATTTGATATGTAAAGGCCCAATCAATCACGAGTTACATGCGTTGTACAAATTTGGTGAGCCCAACTGCTGGGGCAGGTATATCAAAACAAAAGACAAGTTAACAGTTAAATGTTATATTTGTTTTAACTGATTTCAACAACAGCAACAAGGAATCAGAAGTTAACATCTTTGTGCATGCTCCTAATAGTCTAAACCACTAGCATTTGTGATTACTAAAGTACTGAACAGCACTTTGGACATTAAAAACACTTGTATCTGACCACAAAATCATCCATATTACATTGTATTAGAGGAAATGATCATCTATTGGTTTGAATCAAATGGATGCTTGAAGACCAAATCGACTACAGCAACACGGTTGTATAGCGGCTAATGAAGCAACATGTTAATAATGCAGAGGAACACTTAGACAAACAGCTAGTACACAGAAAATAAACAATCCAGTAATAAGTAAATTTATATATTAAAATAACAATTCATCCTTAATGAGCAAACGATTGTTTATTTTATTAATTTGCATCTGGTGAACACAGGATATTCTTTAAATATGTCCCTCCTACGAAAACTTGCCAAAGATATTTCGGAAACGTTCCTTGGCAAAATGAGTTGCATAGTTTTCTTAAGCATGCCATTTGAACATGTACACATATCCACGCACCGAATCCAATATTTCAGTCAAAAAACTGTTAGGACCTAACATTTAGCTAAATTATGTAGACTGCATATTAATAATTTACATATATAAATACAGTCAGTCTTGAAAAAACTGCATGGCAAAATGCGCAATAGCTAAAGACGAGTAAAAATATATGCATATTAAAAGTAATATCAAATAATTTAATGTTTAATATATAACCAGTATCTACAGCTTTTTTTCATTAGGTAAGACGAAGTCTAACCAATAAAGGATGCACATGTTAATACGAGAAAAGGAATTTGAGAGTACTATTTATTTTGATAAAAAATTGATGCAAATGCAATGCTAAAACTTGCAAGACATCAACAGAAATGTTTCATTGTACACATCTAAAATATGACATTGAAATAGTTCTGCTTTCACCTGAGCCTGGCTGCAAAAGGAAAACTACACCTTTCATTGCATATGTTGTCCTTTTCCACATGCAGTAGAAATTACAAATTTTCTCAACTGCTGAAGAAAACTAGTTAAAACTACATGTACCATGTATACATATGACACTGCATGGAACACATAGCCAGATAGGAAATACTTGTTTATCATGAAAGTGATACATATTGAGAGATTATGACTCAACAAGCATCGTTAAAAAGTTTGGTGTTGCATCCTCAATACCTGTTTCCCAGTTATTTAACCCTTGCGACGAGAGCTATCGCAGCAATGTACAGTTACAATAGCTTACATTTATAACATGTCTCTTGAAACAATTCGAGAATTTTATATGAATTTTAAAAAACTTTTTTGGTGAACTAGATATTTCAAGATGAACACTTCTACTTTGTGCAAATATATCACAGAAAATGCAAAGCTGCATAGAAGATACATGTATGATATGCCAAAATCATAAAAATTGTTTAACAATATTACAGCATCGCACACCTACAATGCATGTTATATTTTTAAGAAATAACAGAAACAGAAACATTGGTATCAGATATATCTTCATTAGACAGAAATTGACAAGATGCAGAATGTTTAATTCCACTGACTAAGAAAGTTGAAACAACCGAACATGGATGGCTTGTATAAAATGCTAGGATTTCCAAGGCAAAGCAGCAGAAAATCAATATGGCTTGACACATGTTTATTACATCGAGAAACCATTTTGTCCTCCTGTTTTGTGTCCCATTTATTCCATGACAAGTTTAATCATTTTGTTGATTAAAATTTCTGACCGTACTTTGCAACTGCTTGCCTTTCTACTTCATCAATACCTCCTTTCAATGTCCGCCTCACTAAAAAAAACAAAAAGAACGAATTAATGTTAAAACAGTACTCTCAAATCAACTACAGTATTGAATTAACTTTGTAAATACAACGAAATAAACTGTAAATATTGGTAAATGAAATGGGATCCTCCAAGCAGTATGCAGTTAATGGTTTTTATCACAGCTACTATTTATGAATGATGCAGTTGTGAGGCCTCAAAAGTACAAATATTTACAGCATATTTCCAGTATATTTACAGTATATTTCAGAATACATGAAGCAAGTAACACTAAAGCTTCTAAAACACTGGCAGAACATCCAACAAAATGTGATAAAAATTAATTTAATTGCAAATAACATTATTAATACCCAATCCATTTCAGACAAATCTATGCTACGGGTTCTGTCCTCTCCAAACGCGACTGAAAAATATAGTGGGATATGAAATATTGGACAAGCACATAGGAGACTTGCTAATTAGTTTATGAAAGGAAGATGTGCTCTTTTACTCTACTTTCAATAATACAGAATCAGTACAAAACTATTTTTGCTAAACAGAATGCAATAAAAAGTTCATACAAACTTATCATTTTTAGAGTGGAAAAAATAAAGTGTTTTCTGGTGGGATAAACATTACCAGGCAAGAAATAAATATATACGCTTACATGATTTCCTGTGAGCATACTTTGTTCTCTTTCTTTCCCGCGTAGGGGCACGTTGTCCTGATGAAGTAGCAGTCTTAACACAAGCCTCAAGAATTTCATCCTCGCCCGTATCACAAATATCATTGTCTGTCATAGCACCTTTTGGAACATTTCTCTGTTTATTGCCTGCAAAACACAACAAAATATGCTTTAGATTACGTGGAAAAGACTCAAACAACTCAAATTAAAACTCTTTCTTATTTAATATACTTTTAATATAATGTGTGTGCATGCTAATAATAGTAATTATACTATACCAGCAATATAGATGTTGATGTTGTAAAAAAAAAAACATATAAACAGCAACAAAATACATACTTCCAGCTTTATATACTTCACAATAAACATTCCAAAAAAAACAAAATCAAAACTGAACAGAATGAAAATAAGAGACTCTAAACTATAATAAAATGTTACAGTATAAATGCTAAAGTGGTAATAACTTCATCAAAGGCATTCGGTTAAGTCTCAAATCTTACCTTCTTCTGAAAAACCCGACATAGCTAACTCGTACAGACTGTTCAAAGATACGACTGACAGTTCAGTAATACTAGAACTTCTGGCATATATTTCAATTACAAACAACGGTGGAAGCTTACCTGTTGATGGTTTCTTCCTGCCTAGACTAGCTGTATCAGACGTATAACCATTACCCAGAACCTTGTGTAAGGCATCTTCTTGCTTCTTAACTTCCCTGTTGTGGGCAAAATTTTCAGTCTGAAATATAAGGAATCTAAAATGAATTTTGGAGCGACGACTACAACAAGTAGCCACAAATGCTGCTTTATCAATTACTTAGCAAGCGTGGCTAGGAGTCACAATTCTCTGACAATACCGAGAAGCTTTTTGTTGGTTACAGCATCATTTACTATAAGTTCTAACTCGTGTACATTGATATTTGTATGTTTAGTTTGTAACAGTAACAAACCAAACACAGACTGAACTATTATCTTCAAAAAGTATTTAACACTTACATCACAAATAAGCTTTCCTCTCGTCTTCTTTCTCTCACGATATGTCTTTTTCTTTTCCTGTTGTTGTAAAACTTTCTCCCGAGTTGTACGGTACTCCAGAGCAAATTCGCTAACCACTTTACAGAAATGGTTTACCTTGAGTTCTTTCACTTGACTACTTGGCATCCCAAGGTACATAAGAAACTTGTAATATCTGTTCAGAACTCTACAGTGCACTGTTGTGAGCACAATAATCCTTTCTGCGCAATCTGACAGAAATTGTGACAATCTGAAAAATAATTTACTAAATTATCCATACACCATGACACTTTTACTTGGTACAGGTACAGAAGATCAGTAGCAAGGATCAGAATTCCAATAAAAACAATCACAAAAATCTTTTTCTTTAGCAATGTTTGGAACAATGATCTTATACAAATTTTGATCACCTGCATTACTGCATTATGGATCACATGTGCAATGGAGAAACAGTGTTTATTGCGCTTATACAATTCACATCAACAGAGTTTTTTTAAATAAAAATATGAGGTAACTGTTTACATAGTAAATAGTTTTGGCATAGTTTGTAGCTGAAATAAGTTTAAAACTAAATACATGTTAATTTTAACTAAACAAAACTAATGCTACAAATGGAAATAACTGAAGTGAGTGAGGCAACATTTCACATAAAGACTACTTACGACACATTTTCTATGCCACTGTAAATTTAAAGAGTATAATATCGAAATTTCTTTAAACTGATTTAATAAACAGCTCATTATTTTTTTCACCAAAAAGTACCTTAATAAAAGAAATCCAGATTTTACATTTGAACCTCAATATGTTGACCACTTACTTATTTTTAAGAGGTGAATAATGTGGTTCATGTTTGGCTACAAGACGTAAGTTCTCCATTCCCAGTTTACAATCAGATTCTAGCTTATGAAGTTTTCTCTCCAACTCATCCCAGTCAACCTGTGCAAACAGATAATTTTAAGTTATAATAATTGGAAACAAAAGAAAATAGATAGTTCACACAATCATAATGAAGCATATGAAATAGATAGTTCACACAATCATAATGAAGCTTAGGAAATTTGATTAGTTTACTATAACAGAAAGTGATTTTTCAACTCACTAGCTTAATTATAAACATACAAATAAATACCTTTGCACATCTATTGATGTTTCCAATCTCAGAATACAGATCAGTACTTTCTGGGAACTGTTCCATGATCATGCCACATAGATGATGAAGCAGAGAGTGTTTATGCACTGTGTCTTTTACTTCTGGTACTCTGGCAAGATAATCGATGTGGAAACCTTTTGACTGAAAACAAGATAAAATAGGAATATGATTACCACAATGTGCAAATTAAGAAATAAAATTACTGAACTATCATTTTATTGAACAAGTTTCCACTTGTGTTACTCTGCATTTCAGTCGCATAGGATTACAATTTAATACATGTGTTACATCAATTTTTCTGAACAGATACCATGTAAGCAGCATTTTTAATATTTTCTTCACATACGCATACAAGAAACATCTAAACGTTATACCAAGGTTGTGCAGCATAATATTGTCAGAACTTCCTCCTCACCTGCACGCCATTTAAAAAGTTTCCTATGCTTAGCAGCATGGCAAGAATACACTTAAATGTTTTATTAGCCTTCAGATCTTCCATTCCATCTTTCAAATCCATAAGAGGTTCAGCAACTTCCTGCAAAACAATAAAATGGATTTTAAAAATTAAATAACAGATTCAAACAGACAAATTACATTTAAACATAAACTTTAATTTTTATAAAGTACTAAATAATCACAATTAAAAGTTATTTGCTCTGTGAAACATATCTGAAACTTCTTAATTAAATTCTCGCAATTTTGTATCCAAATCAATATAGCACTCAGCACGAACAATGTCTGTTTTTATCAGCACAGTCACTTAGCTACAACTTTAACATGAATAGCACCAAAATGTAGCTTTCATCTTACACCAAAAATATTTCTTTAAGGATCTCTAAACTTAAAGGTGTAGTCATTCTTATTTTAAAACTAGTACCATAATAGGTGTGATTCAATTATTCAAAACAGGGTAATATGTGTTGTTTATAACAAACATGTCAATACCATGCTGAGCTGTATCTTTTCACACTAGTACTAGATTTTGTGTTCTCTCTCATATGGTCACATTACATATATCAGTGATATCTCTTTGGGATGAAAGCAGAGTATTTGGATGGTAGACTAATACAAGACAGTGATTTTCATTTAACACAATTCTAAAGCACAGGGTTGTTTAGATTGTTGCATGCACTCTGGAGCCTCCCTTAGTCCCACTCTTGTTAGCCCAAGAAGGTTTCGGATAACCCTATAACAAGTGCCTACTGAGATAGTTGCAAGCAAGCAGCTGCAAAATATTTTACCTGCCATTTCCCCTAAAATTATCGAAACATTTATTAGATATGATCTATAACAAAGAAAGCAAGTTGATCTCAATTGATTTTATTATACCTAAAGCTACAACTAATATAGTTACAAGCAAAAAGCATCATCTTCTGTTATCATTGTTTCTGCCACCAAAAAGCATTACAGAAAGCGTCAGTAGACACCATGCTGTTAATTCACAAAGCAAAAAACTGAAGCGGGTCAAAATTATTTTCCAAAAACAATAACAGTAAATTTTGTTATATTTAGGCAACAAGCCATCAATGAAAGCAGAACACCAAATGTCAATCTTAGATAATACACAACACGGGCTTGATATTAAAAAATGAAGCATTTTTTCAACAAACCTGTTCCAAGTTTTCATAGTCCAGCTTGAAAGCCCAAAGTTGCAGACGAGCTGCTAACTCACTAATGGATGAAAGAGTAAGTAAAAACTGTTCAGCTGTACCCAATGGCGTATCTGGGTTAGACATCTGAGCTTCCAAGATCTTACTTTTTTCTTCCTCGGTAGGGATCATTGTTGCTAAGATTTTCTGCAAGGACAATAAATAGGTATAGTTAAAGGAGCTATTTCAAATATTTGAAAAACTGCATAATATCTGGTTGTAACTTTCAGAACAATGGGATGTATAGTGATCTCACCATGTAATACATGTAAGTATATTTGGGTCAACTGTCACATCTTTAACTGTCATACATTCAAGTTGCTTACTTTTAGCCTACTTTTTTTTAGCTCTGATTAATTCAGCAGCAAGCATAATAGCAAAGAGAAAAAAACTGAAAGATACTAATTAAGAAACCAATATTCCAAACCAAAGCGATAATATTTATTTATGTTTTTGCACACTTACTTCTATACCCTCTCTATTCATAATGGAACTATCCATTTTCAGAATAGCTGTCTTAATTGTCCTTGGAGGGGGCAGAACAGTCATACCAATATTGATGGCATTTGATCGTTTTGAGTCCAAGACTGAGATTTGTTTGTGCTTGTGTTCTGTTGCTTTCTGTAATAAAATTATGTTTTATTATAGAATTGATGACAATTAAAGCTTCAATCTAAATAAAGGCCAACAAATGGAAATTAAATACCAGAAGACATATTATTTTGTGCCAATAATAAAATATCACTACAGACAGAATTAATTTTTTGTCAATTTGTTCAAATGCATACTATTAACATCAACATTAACACTCTAGATGCATTGTGCAATTTGAGCAGATAGAAAATACATGTTCCAGCAGAAAAAAACATGGAATTACATCTACATTTATGCTACCACACAACATACATTGACCAAATGAAGTGAATAAAATGTATCAATAACCCAAACAGCACAATATTATTAAACGAGCCAGTGAGACAAAAATAAATAACAAAGTGACTAAAGAAAATAAATCAAACCAAATACATCAAATACTGAAAACATTAAGTGACCAGTTACTGGTGTGAACAGTGATCTGTACATGCCATAGTACACTGGTGCACAATTTAGTGTATGTCCCTCTGTTTTTACAAGTGTGTATGTGTTGAAATAAGGAAACAGCTAATAATGGTATTTGTGTAAACTTAATAAGGTCTCCCTAACATGATATTAGCTATCCAATTATAGTTGCATTTGAAAAGGTTATTTTTCACCATGAATTATCAAAATTGCTTAATTAATTTTGAAGTCTTACATGCTTTTGATTATGGATTTTAAAACTGTTGTATACACATTTATTGCCTATAATCATCAGACTGTGTGGATCAAGGTTTGTATGTATTCATATGAGAAAAACACAATTTTCAATTGATATGCAATTGATATAACAATACTGAAATGTAGATTTATGCTCAAAAATATCCCCTATACTATAAACAAAACATTAAATCCCAGTATTAAAACTATTCCTGATAAATAGAATGTAAAAGTTTTAACTGATTTTTACCAGGCAAATACATACAACCCTGTTCAACTCTGATGTCTCAACACTTTGCAATGTGAGTTATAAAAGTTTTTTAATGGCTGATTTCAATGCTGCACATGTTAATGCCTACAACTTCAAAATTAATTGAGCAATTTTGATATTTCTTCCTGGAAATTATTCTTCAAAAGGGATACTTACAAGTCCCTAATGTCTTTCATACATCATGTTAACTTTAAGTTTTACAAAATGCTTTTTTTTCCACCCCTATTTGCAATGGGGTCATTGTGAAGAACACAGGAAAGGGAAGAATTTTGTGTTCAAAAATATTTCATGCATCTACTATAGGTTGTTATTAGTGCTATAAAAAATAAAGTTGTCACTATTTTATCATAAGCAATTTTTACTTACCGAGTCCTATTAGTTGATGAAGTAGTAACGCAAGGCGGAACATGCACAAATGAAAGGAAATAAATTATACAACATTAGAACAGTACTACTGGTATCAAATCATAAGTCAACATTTAAATACGAATAAGCTGTACTCTGAGAAATGAGAAATTACAGATACATACAGAACATGTGACCAGAAATGACACTGGGGGTACGGAATGAGTAAGATGTACCACCACAACTGTAAAAGTATTCCAAATTTCTCATCTCTAAACAAGTTACAATAGCAGCATTGATTTAATGACTAGAGGCTTTGAAAATAGCTTTTTAGTAAGTATGGCTACTAAAGATTATTTCAAACACATGCTCGCTCCTGCAAATATCTGACTACTTCTACACATGGAGTGCAGTGACAAGAAGTTCACATTACCATCTACAGGCTGTTTCATTAAAAATGACCAACCAAATGTTATGCAGTCCCTTTACTCAAGTTTTTCCTTGATAATTTTTAATGGAAAGTCCCAAGCTACAATTAGAACTAAAATATATTTCAGAAAATAATGAAGTTACTTGTCACTAAAATTAATCTTTTTAAAGCTGTTGAGAGCCAAGTTACAACATGCACTAATCTATCATTTCTACTGACCTTAGCTTTGAGTTCATTGGTCCTGTTTTCAAATAAATGTTCCAGTTTATCAGTATCAACCTTCACCTTTGCTAGCTTCTGCCATATAGTTCCAGTTTTACTCATTTGTGGTAATGCTGGAGAATCCTTCACCTCCCGCCAATGTAAACGTACTGTTTTTTTATTCTTTTTGATTGTGTTAGCACCAGACATGGGAGGTGGAGGAGCGAATGAAGGGGGAGGAGGTGGTATGCCTCCGATCACAGGGGGAGGTGGTGGTGCACCACCAGGAAATGCTGGTGGAGGTGGAGGCACACCTGTAGTATTCATCGGTATGTCAAGAGGGTCCTGATCATCCTCGTCACGTAAATCTGTAAAATCCATGTCACTAATTTTTAAAGCACGATTCATTGTCGCGTGAATATTATCCCACATGAGGTCCGTTTCATTTTTCACTACTGCCGGAGAAGATGGACTTCGCACACTTTGCTGATCAATAGTCCCCTGACGTTTTAAAAGATTATCTCTAGCTGCACTCACGGATCCACCCAAACCATGAGAAGACCTATTCTCTGGCATACCACCTATGCTATTACCAGAACTCTTTAACTTATCTGCTAAACTCTGTACAGAATTTTGTTTCCCAGTATCTTCCAAATCTGACCTAGCAGGTGAGGTCACTGGCTGATTTTGCAAATTAGTTTTCCTATTGTCTATACTTTCACTATGGGAGAGTAACCTTTGTGCTTTTTCCGTATTCGTCTCCTGAGGCTCAGGTTCTTGACCCTCCATACTAGCTTTAGACATTTTATATAACATCCAGCGTCGATTGTTTGAGATTCCTGGAGTTTTTGGTGAAATAGCATTTGGCGATTTCATCATTTCTGCTGTACTAGCAGTTTCCTTACGAAGAGATTCATTCAAAGTGTTATTTTTAATCTCCAAAGTTGGTTGCGAACGACCAAGACTATTGTAGCCAGAATCACGTTTGTTAGAGTGTCCAGTCTCTGTTGGACTCTGGTAACCAGATTCTGCCGAGCCTTGGTGTTGATGACGAGGTCCATATCGTCGCATCTGCCGAGCAGCTGGTGTGTCATCTGAAAGATAAACAAGTTAGTACAACATTGTACAATAGATACTATAACAAGGTTAAGGTTATAGCCTCAATTAGCCTAGCAGTATTAACAAAGTTCACGATTTCATAGTTGGATATAGGCAATGATGCTCTGACAAGACGACTGCTTCAATAAACTTTAACACAAGACTGAAATTAAACAAAGACAGTATTAGTACTAATTTGCATACATCATTGGTATCAAAGGTTAATTGTAGGGAAACAGATATCAGAAAACAAGTGGAACTAACATGCAAGATGTTAATATGCCTATTGATGCTCTGCTTAGGACATCATACATTAGTACTTACACATTATAGAACATTACTGTAGATTGAGACACATTTGAGAAAAAAAATTATTGAGTAGAAAACATTTGTGTGGCTATTATATCTGAAAAGATTATATTTATTTAGCATAATGCACTGAATTTCATGCAGCAAGTTAGTTTCAAAGGCTAAAACATACATAGCAAATACATATTGTTAATGTTATCTAGGATGTGCACATTTATGGGCACTAGTTTTAACCCTTCCACACACCAAGTGTAACATTAATAATTATTGTTCGTCCTAATTACAGAACAGCTTGCAGAGAATGTAGTTTAGAAGTGTGCACCAGAGCTTACCATTGTTCTCGTTATCACTTAACGAACTTAATGAATTATGTTTAAATGCACTATCTTGACTATCCGCACTGTCCGCACTTCCGACAGACGCAGCATCATTATCCCCCCTGTCACTCGAATCAGGTTTTACAGTATCAGTCTCTGTTTCATCTGCGGAAGACTGTTGTTGCTGTAATCTTTGTGACTTTTGGTCTTCAAGAATTTTATTAGCGATTTCCTTTGCTGCCTCTTGTTCAATAATAAGCGAGCGCTGTCGCTCCCGTCGAACCTCACGACGGTTTCGAGAGTTAGGCATAACTGTAAACAGTAAAGCCTCATTCAAAAACCAACATGCACCCACTATGCACCAAGAAGACAATAAACAGCTCATCTCGGAGATGTTAAAATCTTTTTTGGCAATTAAATTAGGTTTAATAGCATTGGTATTGATTAGATGTATCAAGTCAAATGTTGAAAAAGCATTGTTCCATCTAAGCCACATGCATAAAATTGTTAACATGAACCCGCTAAAGAAACCATTTTTACAGCATAAAGTACATCATTCCATACAGATAGCACAGTTAGTGAATCATGCAAAGACGGAGTTAACAGCCATTTACTGACTTCATTCAATATTTTGCTTGGTTAATCACATTTCCTTTTGAGATCTACAACCTTGGCATCTCATGAATAGCTTTACTCATACTATTATATTCCAGAATCATATAAACCAGAAATGTAAGTATTATTAAAAAATTGCAAGTAATGAAACCGCCAAACAAGCTGTCCAAATTCATCTCTTGCAAGCAACTTACATGCACTTTGCTTAGGAACATCATCCATACCATTCATTTGAGCAGACGGTTTATCATTTAACAGTGCACGCTCTTGACGCCGTTTATATAAGGATGTTTGGCCCGGACCAGGATCTGATGCCGGAGTCTGCAACTGACTGGAGTTGTTTTCACGTTCTGCTTGCCGTGCACTAAAAATAAATGATTCTCATTAATATTTTTTTCAAAATAATATATTTCCAGTGTTTAAATCTCAAAGACAAATACAGACCTCTTTACCTGCTATAAGATTATGGAAAAACAATGTCTAATAACTTTGTTAATTCTAATTATATCAGCTGAAACAATATCCTTATTTTACAAACTAGAAAATATATCTATACAAGAAAAAAGCACAAAAACTATAAAATAAACATAACAAAATAAAACACAAATGACTGCAACTACAGCAGAGAACATCGTAGCTACACAACAAAATCAGTTATGTCTAAGGTTACAACCAACAGAAGCTATACCATGAATTAAGGAAAAGCTTTCTGCTATCTGCTGTAGCAAACGTCTCACAATTTAACGTAAAGCAAGAAAACACGAAAGCAGAATTCGAAATAACACAGACACTCACGCTGTTAAGCGAAAGTGAGATGATGTCACAGAGCTATATTGGGTAGTGCATGCATGCTTAAAATCAGGAATAATTCTACAAGGAGATTTCCTCCCTTCTGTGTTATTTGATTGATTATGTATTTGACTACAACGACAGACAGAAACTGTGTCATCACTGGTAGAATCTGAATCACAAAGGGAGTCTATAACTGAAGACACAAGCTTTTCTACAGCACGAGATTCTTTCAAGGATCTGCAAGTTTGGTCAGCCAAGGATTGTTCCAATTCATTAGATGTTTCATTTACTGCATCATTTTCAGAGCCATCTTGACAACATGTACAGCCTGGTCCCAAAGCATTAGTGACAGAGTCTTTAATACCATTTTCAAGGTGCAGTGACAAAACAGTTGCATTGCCTGTGCAGCTTGGCTCCATCAGATTGGTACTTCCATGTACCATTACATCTTTAGTTCCAAGCTCACAAAATGTACTGACATCGTTACAAGTTTGACGTATTAAACTCTGTGTACAATGCAATTTTGAATCAAAACAAAGTCCTTCTAATGAGGTATCACTGACACCGCGGTTTGGATCTAATACTGTACTATTAGAAGCAGCAGATGTAGATGTAGATTCTAAATTATTCAAGACCATACCATCAACTGCTGTATTCAGTGACAGTATACTAGAACTACAAGCGCATTGATGCTCAGAATTGCTGGTTATGAAACGCATGCCTACAGTGTCATTCTTTTCACAGGAATTTCCACCTCTCAAGTCATCAACATCAATCCAGCAATCATCAGAGACGTTACATACACTGGATGGTTCCAGATTGCAAGCGGCTAAAAGACTACAGGGTGTGTCTAGCTGACAACTGTACGTATGGAATTGTTCTAAGTCATTCCATGTCATATCCATGGAACCACAGGGCTGGTCAAAGGAACTACAAGTGTAATATTCACTAAAGGATGAGTCTAGCTGGACATCTTCAACATTTACTGACCCACTATCTGATTGGCATGACCGTGCCGACATGAAGGATTTCACAGATTCGTCGTCTGATGCCTCAGCTGGACTCATAGTGACTGCACTGCTGCAAGACAATGTGTTTGTGAAACAAAAGCAATCTGCAGTATTAACTGTCCATTACAAGCGGCATTTATTTAAAATACGGAACACTTCGAGCTTATCTAAAAAATCTTCAACCCAGCTTAAAAGATATTTAAGTTACAGAAGCAATTTGAAATTTTCCTTTAAAAATGAAATTTGAAATAGTTACTCCATACCTTCTACCACATTTTTGAAGAATAATTCTAATCATCTTTATAAATCCAGAAATTTTGTACATCATGATTAAAACTTAATAAACAATGCTAAATAGCATTGTAAATAAACACAGCTTAGTACTGAAACTGTGAATGTGACACTGAATGCTAGTTCTAGTCTACATGCTTGTTAATGTTATGCAAATTGTTGCATCAAAGAAAGCAACGTTTATCAACAAGAGTTAATTAATTTTAAATGTTAAAAAAGCAAAACAACTGTCTCATTATTTGCTGTTCCAGTAACCTTTTGGCTTCGGTCTCAGCATGATAGTTCCCAACAATTTAATTGACTCTGACACACTTTTGTTCAATCTACAGTTGCTGTAATTCTTTGAAAAACGCTTAATTTTAAAGGGCAAAACTTTACTGGTGAGCTAACAGCTAATTATTATAATTGTTTACAGGTATTCCTAAAGTTCATGCACGGCAAGGCCCTCTGGTTTTTTGTGTAATAACTTAATCATCACATCTTCATAAGTGATGGTATTGTAACATGAATTGATAAGCACATTTCTTGTCATATTGTATAATATATCTTAGCGATATTACTATTTTCTCTTTTGTTAAATTAAGAGACATAATTTTTATTTTGTCAGCAATTTGAAATAATGTGCAACAATTGCGTTTATCTCTTAACTTCAAGAATATGACATCACATACTACAAGACAATGAGATAAGTGACAACAAAGTTGCATCCATGTATTAAATTGCTATACTAAATGCAATATTTTTACACCAGTGACTTTTTGCATTTTTATTAATATACTTACGCTCTTTCTCTGCGTCTCCTCTCTAATGGAGTAAGATTCTCCTCTTTGTCTTGACTTTCCTCCTTGTGTGTGGCTAGATTTGGCACTCTTCGGTTCGTGGGCGGTGTACTACTATTTGGCTGGTTACCAGTAGAAAAGCGGCGACTTTTGCGTTCTTGTTCCTCACTTTTAATTCTTGGGACATTTCTATAAATTTTATAAAACTTCGCTACTTAATTATATTCAACAGATTCACAAAAACACTACTATATGAACTATGACAATAAAATATGCCCACTCATGTAAATCAAAATTCATACTAACTAAAGCCTTGCTTACATGGAAACAAGTAATCGCGATTGATCCAACCTTTTTACATCGTGCGAACGCTTGCCAGATAAATCTCTCATTTCTAATCTACCTAAGGAGGTAGACTGAAACTGAAAATCATGTTTTTTATGCTCTGTGAACAGGTGGACAGTTTATCTTGCAAGATAGACATGCGCAAACACATTGTTAGCATGATCAGTCTCCTACAAAACTTTTGCTAATATTTCCCTATGTCTTTACTCCCCTTTGTAACATCTTACCAGTACTGTACAATGAAACACACTTGAAGTACAATGACAAGGCAGTTGTTCGTATTATATGTGGAACTCATATAAACAAAATATTGCACATGTACATACAACATAGAGGTCAATCTACTGGCCTGGGAAGAATGTTTGATCGCGTTTGTATTTTATAGTGCAAATGATCAGAGTCGCAATTAATGTTGTTAGATTTTTTTCTGGCTAATATTTTAATTGCAATTGTCGGTGCGAACAAGGTTTAAGACATTAACTGATAACTTATTATACCTTAAGCTGTCTTTTTTAATGCTAGTATCTTCACCATCCTCGAGTTTCAGAGCAGACTCATAAATTTGGAACTGTTCTAACAAGTCAATTTCTGCTCCTCTGCGATTCATATGTTTCTTAACAATTCTTTCCATGCCTTGTTCTTCAAGGGCATCTGTTACATCGTAGAAAGTGTCTTGGTCTGGGATTGCATTGATTGCCTAAATAAAATAATTTGATCATTCGCAATTTACAATTCGTACTGAATGTACAAAGTGGTATGCATTGCATGCAATGTAAACCGTGTGAAATGATATGCTTTCCAGACAAGTCTGCTAGCAGTAAATAGTAACACAATTTTTACTTTACGAAATACTGCCATTTGTGTTTTTAAAAATAGCAAATGGTCCTGATTTCTAGCTTAATTCTATATTAAGCCTACAAATAATGCAGTGTTTTTATTATTAGTTTCAAATTTCTAACCTGAAAATCAAATCTTGCAGGTACATATATTATGCCTATACTTTTCACCATTGCGTTCTAGGACAATTTTTGTTGTGAACACAAAAAAACATGTGACAATTGCTTCATTTACTCTGTGTCACAATGTAAAGCATTGACTGTGACCTTAGCATATGATAATTGCATATAGTACATAGTCATGTTGTTTTGTGTTTCATCCAGCCACCTAGATAAAGCAGACAGATACTTGCAAAGAAAAATAAGAACAACTGACCTTGTTGATCAATGTCATAGCATATATAAGTAGCTCAGAATCTCCGCCCTCCTTCTCATCCAGAACATCCATTATATTCTTCCATGGTGGAGATCCTACAAAACAAACAATTGTACAGACGTGGAAGATAATTAAGCTGAGCATGACCATTCATCCCAAGAAAGATGAGATTAACAATCAGTCAGTTTGAAATTTACATAAAAAAACTTAAGCTGAAACAATTTCATCAAAACTGGCTTGAAATTTATTGTTAAAAGTTGAAAACAGTGCAATATGTCTTAGCTAGTGAGTTAAAGACTCTGTTTTACAAGTAAACTCTAAAATGGTCTCAGAAAGCACCACATGTCTGTTTCAAAACTGATGCTGTAGGTAAAAACATCAAAAAATTAAACTATATCTTGAAATGCCAAAACAAGTATTAGATAAAGTTTTTTTTTGCATTTTATGCAAAAAAAACAGAGCTTGTGTATTTAAAAATAATGAGACTATTGCCTTTAAAAATCTTATCAAATAATGAGAAGGTTATGCCATTTCCAATTAATCAGTTGTACCTCCTATAGTATAATTTCAAATTCAAATGCAATATATATTTATGAACCTCAGTAAACAGAGTTTTGATACACTTTTGGCAAAATATAGGGAAATTGCAGTATACTTTTGTTTGTAGATATTGTCAAACTTTGGAATTTTCTCGAAGTACATGGGATAAATCTTGTATACAGTGTGGTAATAACATTGTTATTTATCATGTAGCACATCCTACCTCGATCACCATCCACTGTATTAACAGCTTGTATCAGCAACGTTGTGTTACTTTCTGTATATTCCACAAACACCAATAGTAACTTAAGCGCTGTCTTCACAACCAGTCGAAACTACAAATATAGTATAATAATAATAATAATATAACAGTACAATAGAAGTTTATCCTACATAAGCAGATTTGTAACATAACAAAACCAAGGTGTGGATCATCTCACATACTTCAAAATGGTGATATTCTACAACTGAAGCAGACTGCACAGAATTAGTCTATTCAATAAAGGTGATACATCTACTATGAATTTGCTGTTGTCAGGAGTTAAGAACAAAGTGAAAACGTTGTGAAACATAGAAAATATTTGTATAAACCCACAATGATTATTTCTGCTCTACATGAAGTGTGCAGCATGCATATGGTTGACACATGATTCTGTATAACCAAGACAAGAGTTGTAAACAGACATAGACATATTCTACATTCAATTGTCTCAAAATATCCTAACTCACATACTTCAATTGCTTAAGAAAATATAATGCAAGAGACACAGAAAAGAGGACATAATGTAGTTCAAGGAAAACAAAGACTCTACATATTTCAAATAATGACAGAGAAAGACAGTAAAAATGGCAAAGCAACATTTTCTCAGTGGCAGAACAATACATAAGACATTGTAATGGATAAAATTGGAAGACTGCAGCAGACAGAATACTCGGCAGACTAACAGGCAAAGCATATAGGGATAAAGAACATAGGCAGATGTTGAGGTAGATACAACACAGTTGAATAGGATCTTCACATAAAGACAATAAATGACTACTTACACAACAGTAGAAAAGGAAAGTACACAGTAAGACATGAAAAGATTGTTGAAAAAACTTGCAATAAGGACAGAGAAAAAACTCGTGCAGTCCATGCCATAAATACAAAAGCAGCATGATGCCTGTATCGTCATATCTTTGTGGCTCTGTATTTTGCATTACTGTTAGTTGAATAACCACATTAGCTTCTGATTAAAATGTGTCAGTCTTGTTACTGGGCCTCTATTAAGCAAATGTTTCATAAACTAAGAATCATATATAATACCATTGTATTGAAAGCGCAAGTTAATCATTACTTAGTATGCAGACTGTACAATGTATAAATGAAAGGATACTAAATTAAGGTTCTTATTATTGAAATGAAAAACGACTGTGTTGAGAAAGAAGTAAATGTCAAAAAAGCTTAATAAGCTTAGCTAATTTAGAATCAGGTAATCTGAGATAACGAGAAAGGCTGCAACTAATAATGTTATTTTTAAAAGTAGGTTACAGGTTTTTTTTATGTATTAGATTTAATTTAATTTTGTCCAAATAGGAATCTAATTCATTGTTTTTTTTATGATAATGTTTCATGTTAGCTGACAAAGTTCTGAATGGACATTGCATTTTATATTATATCTGTCATTATTGGTCATGGCAGAGAAGTTTACGAAAATATAACTATTGTGTGATATGTCAGACAATAACCCAAAAAAGATTACAAAAATATAACTATTACTCTATCTACTTCTGCATCAATCCTATTAAAATCCCACAGAATGTAGCGTCTCTCTAAATTATCTGTCTAATATTTCACAGATTGTACATGTTTTCAACTAAGACTTCCAAATGAAATTTTGATTACCTGAGGCAGAGGTGATTCATACATAGACTGTGTAATCGAATGTTTGGCATACTCTCAAGATGGTTAACAAATTTATCATGCCCAATGGGTGCCATATTTGTATTACATTCTGTGATTAGTACACAGATCATGAAGCATACAGCAAACAAAATAAATACCATTTGGACAATATTACCAAGCATACAGGGTTTAGGTGTTAGTCAATATGCAAATGTTAAACACTGATTGTTTATGAAAACATTTCAATCTCTCAAGTTAATTCTGCTTAATAAAACATTCACATTGCATATGGACATACCACTTGGTAAAGTTTTTCTTTACTGGGACCATTTGGCATGAAAATAGTTGGGTTCTAAAAAGTTCAATTATAATAAAAACACCTTATTCAACATAATATACACCTTTTCTGAGGGGAACTCCAAGCTGGGGCTCAAAGTCACAAGTGTTTGCTTGAGATCAAAACCCTCAAAAAATAGCAACAACTTTTAATAAATGTGATTAACCATCAGGATACTTTATCATGGTGTACAAGTATATGAATATTCATGATACATCTATTCTGATTACTTTTATCAAACCAATTGGATAAAATCGATATTTTTTTGTAATGTTGGCACTGACTAGCTTTGAAAGTAGTTATCTCATAGGTTTGCTATTAATGAAGAACTTTCAGCACAAAATTTTCTCATGAAAAATGGCTGATTCAATGACTGTCATGCCATCATAAATAAAGCTTAGAGCTAAATTTCCCCTGTAAACGGAATTTTTATAGTGTTCAATTGGTTAGACTGTGGTTGTTGGATGATTCTTAATCATAACAATTTACCATAATGATAGGTTTGATGACTACACAAACACATATATATATTAGTCAGTCCTTTATGTGAATCAAAGGTTACACAATATCCAAACCATTGTAAAAACTCTTTCATGTATGTCAGAAATTGACAGACTAAATATACAAAACACAGTTTCTGACACTGAGGAACATCACTATGAAATAAAGAAGAAATACAAAGAAACAGTTGATGGAGAAAAATAAATGTGTTGTACGTATTACCATAATATCCATAACAAATAGATTCTAAAGAAATGATATAATATAACGATAATAGCATGGAAATTTTTCAAACCAAAATGGTTGACAAGGATGTTCATACGCATAACAAAATTTAGTACAATACCTTTGATGCTATAAGCATGTAGAGCCACTGCACTGTTTCATTGTGATGGATGACACCATTCATACCATCCACATACAACATCACCTGACCCAAAGCTGAAATTGCAAGAAAATTATTAAGTCAACATTCTGCCATCTTAATAATCAAGATTTTTTCCGAATAAAAGATCACACGTAAATCAGTATGAATGCTAGTAGACATGATTCTATTTATTCTCTACACAACAGAATTTTCCTTTCACACAGAAAAGGGGAAAATATTCCAGACTTTTGAAATACATTCTTCTGCAAATGATTATAGTCTAAAATGCACATATTCAGGTATCAAGCACTAAGAAATGTAGTGATAGGACAGCCTATGTAAAGTATCACACCATTGTATTTTGAAGTCTTTATGCCAGATTTCTTTATAGTAATCAAACATTTTACAATAGAAAAAAAATTACATAATAGTTATGTCAACTGTAGGAAACACAAGGCCATTTTTACAGAATAAAGTGCATATATTAGAAAGTATTTGTGGTCGAATGAAGATTTCTACTGAGTCTAATAGTAATGCTGCATGTGTATGGTACCAACAAAACTCCAATGTTAACAAAATCATTCTATTAGTGAAGCACAAAACAACAGAGTTTTGAAAATCATTTCATTTGAAAACATAATTTGTAACTGCCGATTGGTAACTTACTTTCGACTCGAACTGTTGCGTAACAAATTAAATTAAAAGAATTAAAATTATATAAAACAGAATAAAATTTTAATACATCCTTTGCTCTGGTTCGATAAAGAATTATTCTTAGGTAGGCAGAGCTTAACAGAACACACTTTTTTTTTTGCTGGTTACAACATCAAATGTTGACCAATCTTGGAAGATTTAACAAAACAATTGTTCCATGATTGCTTTTGGTACAGTTCAGTCCATTTAATAATATTCTTTTAATTAACATAACAGCAACAATAAAACTTGAAATGTTATGTGGGACTATCTTACCTCTAATCAGATTACAGTACTCATTAAAATCATCAATCTCCTGTTTAGTCGCATCCTCTAAGTGCAATAAAACATATAAACACACACACACGAGTTCTTTTATTTTTTGCCAGTGTGTTGCTAGTTTTTTTTACAACAGACTGAAGTGTCAATGAATGAAAGTTTGCTTCAAGTACAGAACATGTAGTCCCAGTTTCAAGAGGGGGGGGGGGGGGTAACTGAAGGACGTAGGTATTAAATGTTAACATTATAGATAGTCATATTATCTTCAGTATCATTGCATTAAAAGTCATAACTGTAGTTCTTCTGTGTTGGTTCTGTTTTGGCTTGTTTGCTTAATGAAATGGTACTCAAGAATTCAAATGTGAATAAAAATTCTTTCTCTATTTTGTATCTTAACATGTATCATCCAATAAAATACTTTTAATATAATTGGTATAATGTTGGGATTAATATGCTCTATTTTACTTATCACACAAAACTTGACTCATCACACAAAACTTTGTCCCTATAAATATATATTTTGGACAGACATTAGTTCTCTTTATTTCTTAGCAAATAGACTACAAGGTAAGCATTCACCAAAAAGTCAATAGCTCTAGGGGATGTGTTACAAAGCTGAACAAATATGCCTTATGATAAAATATTTATTATTACACCCCAATAGATAACAGTTTAGCACAAATAAAGCAGAAAGAAAGACTCAGGTGGATCAAAGGTATTTCTGAAGTCATGACATTTCAAACAATTGTACACTGATACACAAATAGTCAAACACGGCACAGGTATTAGAAATATCAAAAAGTTAAGGGGGCATAATAATACTGGAGTAGGTGCAAAACTGTGAACATTTTTTATTATTTTATGTAGTTGAACAAAATCATAAAAAGATCCAGTATAAATAATATATCAGCTGTCAATTGTTACAGAGCAGGTTACTGAGTTGATATATACAATTTATTGTTTAAAAACAGAATGTACTGGTTTCATTAAAAATGAAGAATTACAGAGGACTAAATATGTTGCAAGATATCAACCATTAAAAATGCTCACCTCGTAGAATATAGTTCTGGTAATTCTGGTCAGCTTCTGAACCAACTTTGATGAGGCAATCAAGGCCATCGCTGTTAACAAATTCATGCACCAAATCCTTGTCATCCTGTATAATAAAGCAGACATGTTTAACACTTATATTATATGAATATGTCTACATTTTTATCATGTAAAGTAGTTCGGAATTATATCAGCAGAAATATTTGTAATAAGTCAAGTGCTTTCCTTGTAACATAAATCAAATAGATATTTGACCAAATTTCTTGTTTCATGTTTTTCATAAAGTCGCATAAGGTTCAGAATGTTAGATAATGTTGCTTGGTACAAAGTACACTATGCATCACAACAACAAACACAAATGCCAATAGAAAATGTGAACAATAATTTAATCTTACAGAAAGCCATGATTGCATTTACCACTCTACCACAACAAGTCTCAGGAACAGCATAGAATGCACACAGAGCGGCCATAAACCTTTAAATACCATATGTTCTCTAATGTTCGCCCCGTTTTATTAATCGTCCATCCAATGACTAAAATAAATCAATAATTGCCCCCTCTCTAATTATTGCCCTCGGGGCAGCAATCTGAGTTGAAATCCCATTTGAACTAATATGAGTCCCATTTTAAAATCATTATGTTGTGTAGTGAATTAGCTCTTTTTAACTTAAAAGGGCTGTTGGGTTTTAAGGAAATATAGTACTACTTTAATATTAGTAATATTTCCCCCAAATTATCTTCAATAAGTGTTTTGGCTCGGGACAGTTATTTACATGTAGGAAAATACTGTAGGAACTGTTCTGACAACTTTATGAAATATTTGCAAGGCACCCACCCATAAGACTGTTGTTGCTTATAATTTACATTCTGGTAGCAATGGGTATATGCTGGTAGTAGCAACTTGTATGTATTTAGTTATGTACAGGTTACTCGTTGAAAGAGACCAGAAATCTGACAGCGCAATGTGCTTACTGATATTACTAACCTGGAAGATCTGTTTGAGCGAAAATAGTGCCCTTCGTAACTCTCTACCTGACGAGTTCAGTAATTTTTCTGCAAAAAGATTGAGTAATTAGTTTTTTTACATATATTGTTTATAAAGCTGAATGTTGTACAGTGTATATTACTTATTACATACAATAAGACTAAACACATCCGATTTTTTTAATGTTTATTGATACAAATATTTATAATGTATTTATTGTATAAGGTTTTCAGAGAACTTTTTCTAACTCATTCACTTAAAGCTAAATGTACTTTAACATGCATTATTGCACTAAAGTGCAAACTACTTAAAAGAAGTCAGATAGTGAGGACAAACCCTAGAGATACTCAGTCAAAGGGGGGTCAGTCAGCATTGGCACTAATAATATGTAGAAATGATTACAGAAGACATTTATGGCATTTTATCTAAAATCAAGTTCAACATATGTACATAGGTATATCAATACCTGGTCATAAGAAATCGTAGAATTCATGCCACTTTCAAACTGTCTTAAAGTTTCAAAAGCATATTCCATCAGTGATACTGTGCCAGCACATTATAGTATTTGTTTTACACTTATCTACCATTTCATTGTTGAAAAAATCAGCCTAAGTATAAAAGTCTCATGAATATGCGTATACATCTAATCTTCCATCAGTGCTACCTTGTTTGTTTCTTATCAGTTACATCCAGTTGATGAAATTAGTGGGAGGCAATTTTGGTTAAAATATGGTGAACACATTCTCTACTCATATGTTTTTTTATGATTATGAATGAAATAAATCATACTTCGATTGAATACAAATTGGTAATGGTATTGGTATTAAAATCGAAAGCTCAGTTGATATGGGCATAAGAAACATGTATCTAAGACAACAGAAAATTGGAGAAAAAGCAGGGGTGAAAGATTATCCTTCAAATTGACCAGAAGCATGTCAAAACAGATGGCTAGTTCCAAAGATAGCATCACCTGCTGTTTCCAACCACAGCAAGATTATCTCCATGTGTCAAAATTTATAGTACATTTTTATGGAAACAAGTTTATTTATGAGTGATCAGGAAAAATAGTACCAAGTGACCTTCAAGTGTCATTTCACCAGAATCAGAAGAGGTAAAAACAAACAAATAACTAATTGGAGACTCTAGAACAGGCGACATCAGGAACATGACAAATAATGGCTTCCCACATTCTGTCCTGGGTTATATAAATCTATGAATATAAAAAGTCTTCAGGATTTTGGTGCTGCACCTACACCAATTTTATGAAACAGACAATATTTAAAAATCTTTTTACATTCCACTACAACTTTAAATTAAGACCCTCCACTAACTTAATATGCATTATAAATGTCTTTGTACTGAAAAGTTTTTAAAACAAACCAATCATGAGATGGTACCGAATACAAGGCATGGAAGCAGGCAGAAGCAAGTGACCTATGGAACATTCCAGAAGACACATAGTGGTCAAAGTAAGGTCAAATGCTTTCATTGATAATAATAATTACAGATCTCTTGACATATGACTAAATTAGCAATTACTTAAGACAAAGTTGCTAGTTGTCCAAACAACATGAAAATCTATGTAAAACTTAACTCTACATGAAAATGCTTAACCAGTTAGAGAACACGATTCGCATAATACTGCAATTAATTAATTTATAAAATAAAGAACAGGCTAACATAAAATGGACAAAAGTTTGAAACAGAAGCAATAAAATATTACAATTCATTTCATCAGATACCAATTTCCTTGTTTCACCATATCTCTGTCCATACTATTCTCTTTCAGTTTGTCTTTATAAACAAGGACTAACCACAGATAAAAAATAAACAAAAACTGAAAATAAAGTACCATAGAAACCTACCTGTGAGAGTCATGTTAACTTTTAAAATGATTTAATTACAAAAAACAAAGGTGGCCATTAGCGAGTGGGCAGAATTAGTTAGTCATGTTGTATGCCAAAGGTTCCATCTCCTGTTTCCATAAACTTAACCTAGGTCAGTATCCCCTAAAACCATAATCCTCCTGCAATGCATAAACTTTGGGATTCAGCCAACTACATACATAAACAATTTACATAATGTCAAAAAAATGGACAGTGGGAAATGGCAATAAACCTAAACAGCTTAGGAGATAATGTTTCAGGTTATGTAAACCTCAGTATTACCATAACAAAAGTCTGTGAATCAGCTGATTACATATAAACAATGTGATGCAAAAGTCAAGAAATGCTAATATATAGCCAGTAGGAAACAGAATACTGTAAACCATCAATGGATATTGGTTCAGGTTATGTAAACACTAATCCTCTTCAAAACAAAACTGTTTGAACTAACAAACCATAAATAAACAAGCAAACGAGGTAAAGTGTAAACAGGTAAAATGAAGGTAAGAACTGGCAGTAAGTTCACCAGGTAATAATGATAACATGTTTCAGTTGATGCGAAATCCATTATCTTTATTTACAACCTACAGAGTTCAGGTCCTTAGATAGTGCAAATCAAAAACATCACATTTCAGAAATCCTGTCACCCTTTCGTTTGGCTCTTTTTCATATCTGCCCCTAAACTAATATTTTATTGGAAAGGATTTAAAAGTTTATGCACAGTTTCTATGGTGAAGTTTATAACCAGACCCCAGGCATAAAGAACTGTGAACGATTAGAGGTCTTAAACCTCTTCCTTTTCGTAAGCAATAAAAGTTAATGCGAACATAAATTAACCTGTGAAAATAAAATAACTGGGAAAAACATTACTTAGAACCAACCCAATTGATGAAAGTTCTAGAAAGTGAGAGATTAGTAGTTCCTTAAAGGAAAACCAAAGGAAACCTGGGGTATAAATCACTCTACTATTAAAAAATAATGCAATTCTCAGACTAGACCACATGTTTTTCTCCTTACACAAGATAATTAAGAACTACCAATTGGATTTATTAAAACAATTATCTAATCTTAGTCTGTGCAAAAGTAAAAATCCAAACTACATCCACCTACAGTCATACTGAATCCTGAAGTATTTCATAGACAACTATAAAAAGCATTTTCAACAGAATTAAACCTGTTTTGTAAAACACTATTTTCTGGATATATAATTTAGGTATTATTTAGGTATATAATTCCAGAATACAAAATGATCATAAAACACAGTTAGTTCCCCAGACACAAGCTGTTACTTTGAAATGATCCACCCATTCAAAGTACCACTACTGAAGCACCAATGTGAAAAAAGGAGCAACTACACAGAGAGCATATATACAGGATTAAAACTTGATAGTTTGTCTAGACATTGATGTCAAGCCTTTCTTGATTTTGTTCTATTCTCTCTATTATTTGCTGATAATTTGTCATATGAAGTGTTTTAATAGTACTTTAAAATATGGCCTAAAACAAGGACCACCTTCTACCTACAAGTAGTCAGCAGAACTGTAGAGCTCTGACATTTAATTTAGTATTGGGAATATGCCATAAATTCTGTTCTAGTATTTGCAAATTGCATCGGCCTTCCGACACCTATGCTGTGAATAAGTGATGCTGCAGCTTTCTGGAGTATTTTTGTACACTAAATTGATTTGAAGAGCTATTACAAGCAGAGAAGTATGGACTAATTGGCTGTAGGTTACAACTGAACAGGTATGACTTATGTAACCAAACAACTGGACATTTCAACACAGATGCTTAAATTAGATTTCAAAACAGCTGCTTTGAAGGTTCTTCAAAAGTTTTCTAAAACATTGAACTTTCCTTAATAAAGGTGGCAGGGAATTACTCTTTATACACACATTTTAAAAATCCACTTAAAAAATACCAAATCCTTCTGTTTCGTGGTTTGAGGGTATTGGTTACTTGCAACCGTTGAAAAGGATTTATATTTCCACAAAGGCGACACTGTAAAGTCTCACAAAAAGTTGTATGCTGGGAGATCTTATCAATATCAGTGTTGATGACTTTCCAAAAAGGACTTGATCATATTTACAATTTTGCATCGTAATTACATTTACTATGTAGGATGCTATACACATTTGATAATTATTCTGTGTTATCTACCCCCTACCAAGAGGCCTTATTAGCACCCTTATGTTTATGGGACAAATATTATTAAAGTGTCTTCCAGGGACAAATATATTATTTTCCTTAGTAGCAAAGGAATTCCGTCATTATCACTACCAGCGATGGAATCCAATCATAAATGTTCTTAAAAGCCCCTACTTTCAAATGCCAAAGTTCTGGCTCCATTGTCAAAGGTCTAACAAAATGTGCATAGAGTTTGCACTGGCATGATAAGAGAGGAAACAGGAAACATGCTGATAATATATAATACTAAATAAAAGCACAGAGATTTTAAAATACCATGGCTGTCAGGACTGGAGACCCACTTTTAAAAGCTGCTTCCATCCACATCATTCCATACAAATTGTCCAAAAATACCCAATCTACAGGTCAAAAATTTTGCCAACTTGATACATATGAAATTCTGTTATTTCACCAACTATGTAAGCACAGAACAAATTTTTCTACATTTAATTTTTGAAATTGTTACATTCTACAGTCAAGGAGTTCTGTAAGACACTTGAAAACACCAGAAAGACATTTCCTGCTGATGGTACAATCTTCAACACAACAGAAGGTCATTCAGTGCAATAAATAAACATTTTGACTTCCTATAACTTTTTGACATCATGTAGGAATCTCTACCTCAAAAACCAAGAGATTACAGATTCCTAAAATACTGCAACAGGTGACTAAGACAGTGAAAAGTATCTCAACTTTTGATTCTTGAAAATAGTTGAAGTTTTCATAACCTTCTATATACACTTGAGTAACTTTTAGAGATCATTTAACCCTTTCCAAAAATATATTTTACATAATAATCACACTACATGCAATGGCAGATGTAATATGTTTGAAATTCTAAAAGTGTGTTAACCAAGGATATTTCTCTACTGCAGCTACCCATACTGTATGTGCAGTAAAATTATTTTGGCACATAAGTTTGTTTTTCTAGAAATAAACAAATTTGATTTTGGTGATTAACCATGTTATCTTAGCTGCCCTTGAAATATATAGGATGCCCTTGGTATAAGAGGGTTTATTATCTTGTCTATTTGTCTACAAATAAAGCACTACATAAAACTGCATAAAATCCCAAAGATGCCACAGACAGATCAAAGTCAAACAAAACTTTTATGACTTCTTCAAGAAATTACAGGGTTAATATTATTAAATGTGCCTTAAAACATTTCGGTCTACATTGCAGTATTAAATTGCTGTTTTGTACCTCACTGCCAATTGGTCAAGCAGAATTTACAACAGGATACAAAATATATTTAGGAACTGTCTGCAAAACACAAAGGAAATGCCTCTGTAACCAATAAATTAATAATCAAATCCAGGTAATAACATAAACTCTTAATACACACGCCCAATAAAAATAACCCTCACATCTACATAATTCAACATTTCCAGTATTTAACACAGCCACTACATATATATATTTCAATCAGTAAAACTTGGAAACATCTATTTTAGACATTCTAGAACTATCCAAAACTGGTCCTATCACTGATACCTTTATACATCTCAAACAGAATAGAGGTAACTTATAAGTGACAATATCAAACAAATACACTTACCGATGCAAGCGTGTACTCGAACAGATAACTGAGTTCGTAGAATAATTGTGTTCTTGCGACTGAAATGAAAGTAATTTAGAGTTAAAAAAATTATAAATGCAGGAATCGGTTACTTCCACCAATACACAGGGACTAGGTAGCTGGGTAGCTACAACAGTGAAATGTAATGTGATCCTTACATGTGTGGTAAAACTTGTTTAATTTTATATGACATGGCAAATGAATTGTTCTAATATGTAAAAGATAGCAAAACATAGAAAATGCACATTATTAGTATATATATAATGCGAGTATATATATATAATGCGAGACTCAGTCTCAGTAGACCAAAAATATTACTTCAGGCGATGAGCAACAACAAGATCGTTATACAGGCAATCTGACAGCTTGAAGATTTAGTACAAACAACACAGGTACTCTACAGTACATGCAGATTACTTATAAAGGTGAATCCTAAAGCTTAATGACTAGGTAAATATTTGATCAGATTCTATCAAATTACAGGGAACATCAAAGGCAGTATTTAAAACTATGAATGTTACATTTAATATATATTAACAGTCCTGATAAGTTGTAACATAGAGGCAACATAGGAAATTTAAAAGGACTTCATTAAAATGCACTAGAAGGGACAATTATTATTTATTATTCCATTAGCATGGCTAACCAGGATCCATTTTGAAGTTCATTTTCAAATCAGGGAAACTTTCATTTCCGTCACTCTAGTTTTGACTACAAATTATTTGAACCATAAAGCACCCACACAATAGCTTAATGATACAAACCATTAATTAGAAGACTATTATTAGTAACCACTCATGACAAACACAGCAATCAAGATATCAAGAAAATATTTATGTCCTGGTTTGGGGAAAGGTTAATTGAATATGGTTTATACCAGTTACAATTAAACCCTTTTTAAGTACATCTTATATCAAACTTTGAACTGGCACATACATGAATGGTACATTTTTATGTTGAAGTATGTCTCAAATGGCTCTATTTTTAAACTGCAGGAGAGGAAATTGCCTGTCAATCAAATCTTTGAATAGTGTTAGTTGTAACATTTAAAAGTTGATCAGTTTAAAAATCAGACATTATATAATTTTTTTGGGCAAGTTTCCAAATTGTGTGACTAAGTGAAATTGGGCAGAAGGTTTATTTTCAGCAGAATGAGAGAAAGAGGGAAAATTATCATAAAAACCAAAACTAAACACATGCAATAAGTTTCATGCCACGTGGACAGCTTAAAATTAGAAATAGTGAAATCATTAGAATAAGTTTCAAAATAGAAACATATTTGGCAATGGGACTTGATTACTTTAAAATATCTAGTCACTGAATAGGTTAGGACTGCTTCAAATTGTTGTGAACTATATCTCAATGATTAGGCATAGATACAATATAGGCTGTCAGTGTGTTGATACATATTTGTATACATCATTCTGTTATCACTGAAAACACATTATAACTGTATTATATCAGTCAATGGATAACAAAAGAGACATTCCTTTACACAAATCAAATATTGGTAAATTAAAGAGCAATAAATTCATATAAAATCTGCATATAAAATTTACAAATTAAAATACTCAATCACCATATTTTGAAATTTTCAAAAGCATGGAGAGTAAAGTTTTCATAAACCAGACCATTAACAAAATTTAAATAGTCTAATCTTCTTTTAAAACCCTACTAAATTACACATTCCATTGGGATAGCCCACACAATTCTATGGTATTACATCATGGAGTATTCAATAAGATTCAATGGGAGTACTTAAGGGAATGTCTTTATTCTATTTTCAAAATTATTGGGTAAACCTAAAGGCTCTTTATAACTTACTATAACCTGTACAGGACTTTACAAATTTAAAAGTTATTTAGGAATTAGTCATTTGATTCTACACCTGTTTGCATGTTACACAGAAACCTAAAAAGATTAAATTTAACAGGTAAATAGTACCTGGCAGTTCACCTAACAGTTTCAAATGAATCAAAGTAATAACATCTGGGCATATTATAAATAAGTTAAAATAAATACTAGGGATTACGAAACTAATCAATTTAATAAATAGAAGTGATAAATAAATATACAGAATATGCAAATATTAATGAAAAGGTAGAGGTTAAATGTTTTAATTCAATACTTTATCAACATTCAAAACAATAAAATTGGAAAGAAAATATAGAATTTGCTTGTAGACATGGATAAATGTCAGGGTGATATTTGATACCCAAAGTTTAATAGGAAAGGTGGGTTAAAAATAACTTACATGTGGAGGCAATATTACCAATGGGTTATAAATCAATCATATAAACCCTCAGATTAGTGAAATATGGTTTATATGTATTACAAACTCAGATAAACAGAAATATAGATGCAATATATTACACAAGTATAAAATAACTTGGGTTATTATTGAATCTGTGTTGTCAAGAAGGACAGATGTTAATAACCCAGGTGTGTGATAATATTTAATGCAAGTTTCCATGAGCAAGATTCATTATACCAGGAAACGTACAGGACTGCATACGTGTATAGTTAGCAAATTCATTTATTAACCTAATGCTGCTATGGCTGTCAAATGGAAGGATGGGATGAAGTTATGAACTGTACGCAACAAGTTAATTTACCTATTTCTATGAACGAAATACAGATATGCACCAGAAAGTCACATTATTGGAAAGATAACTCATACAAATAGAAGCTGACATTGTTTTAATAAGACTAATAAACTACAAAATGTCAGCAACTTGGTCAGTTATTCAACAAACCTATATGAAGCACATAAATACCCTACAACTGGTGAAATGAAAACACTTGCTTTAGGAAACAGATATAAATATAGACTATACTCACTCTTGGTCAAATCCTTCCAGTTCATCTCCTTGTTCCTCTAATGATAATTCTAAATCTAAATAAGCACCATAGTCTCCTTGGTTTCCAGTATATTTGTAGAGTTGTAGGGCACAGTCTTCCAACTATAAAGAGGAAAAAAGATTACGAAGGATTAGACTTATAATTAAACAATAAATAAAAATACGCCATGGTTCTGCTTTGAAACTAGAAACCCACATGTCTATGTATTGTCTGCCATATGATTCGATCGATTGCGGTTTAGCCCGGATTTTAAGACTCCAGTCATGCAGCTGTATAAGTTGTTAGATCAGCTGATTCCTCACAATGCAATTATCTCCAGAAACTTACCTTATGTGGTGCTCTTAATAATCTATGGACTCCAGCAATTTGGTTAATTAAAGGGACGTTTAATAAGAAAGTGTACATCGGTGGCCTAGTTGGTTCCGGAAAATTTGTACTTGAAAACGGATCCGTATCATCCAGATACTGAACCCGACAACTGAACGTCGCCATGTTAGATTTTGAACTGAGGGTTTCCTGCAGTGACCTATCACTACTAGCTTGTGGTATTAGTCCGCTGGTATTTCAGGAATTTACACTTATTTTCTTATAAATTCTTCTTTTTCTTGTTTCGAATTTATTATTTCTCCTTTCTATATCCAATATATCATATTTTCTGCTCAAATATATTCACTTTTGCATTTCAAAATACAAAATAATCTGAATTACATTTTGTTTATCCGTTTGTTTTTATTTTACAAATATAGTCCATAGACTCATCCAGTGACGTCATATATGTTTTTCCGATCAGCTTAATCTGTTTTTTGTTTTGATTACTCATCTGTGGCCCACAAGTAAATATGATTTGGGAGATTTTTTAGTATTGTATTGTTTTTACCTTATTATGTTTACGTCACCTATATCAACCTTGTGAGATTTTCTCTTAACAAACAAAATAATTCTCAGATTTAAGACCGGATTTTAAGACCGGATTTAAATCCCTGGATTTAAATCAACAAAATTGCGCATTTTTAGGAATATTCAAGGTGACTTTAGACTTTCATTTTTCTCAGTTTACGTGAAAGTTTGATTACAGGAAAGTTAAGTCTCAGAGCTGAATTTACTAAAAGATGTTTGTTTGCCTATTTTAGTCTTCAATGTATTGAAAAAAAAGAACAATTATTGCTTTTTATGTATTTTCTATATAATATATTTTACTTTGTAATTATATTTTTTAAATTAATGATATCAATATAATTTTACAAACGATTAGTACGCAGATGTGAAAATTCAAGTCGACAATGCGTGGGTCTTTCTTGACTTCTTCCTTTCCTTATTGCTCTTTCTAGAATTTGATGATTCCGTCATTTTCGCCACCTATAGGCTGCGTTAACACAATGCAAAGTTAAAACACCTCGATATTCGGAGGAATGAATATTTATTGTTACGAAACAATATAAATTATTTTA
>JAOXYB010020615.1:0-17477 GCA_028565635.1 Phoronis ovalis | reverse complement strand
TTGAAAGGTAATTTGGAGGTCATTTAACGTTCATAAAAGCCAATATGAGCAACCCTGCCTTTGCTAAAAGGCTATCTTGTTAAGTATTGAAACTGTTATCTTTGTCAGTTACGTTATCTATATCAAGTACATAGATGCCAGTTGCGGTCTCAGGGGAAGGGTGTTTCAAGAGCTCGATCGCACCCTCTCAACCCCCAAAAATAATTCTTGTCTCTCCTTTGCTTGTCGAGAATTTTTTTTCACCGGAATCGAACACCCAACTTAAAATTCTGGGGCCGCCCTCCGGGGGACGCCCTTGTAAACAACTAACACAGCATAACAGCCGTGTCCCAAAGTTAATATAGTTTGCAGCCATCTTATTTTATAATACCGGGTAATATCAATCCACTTGTGCACGGTAAGCTGGTACAATTGTCGATTTACAGGATATTTTCGATATGTTATTTGGATGAATCCCAGTCTGTAAGCCGTTAAGTTTATTAATACTGGTATTGCATAGCGTTCGGCGGTATCACAGAGGTCATAAGATTAAGAAACGACGTGTATTTATGCAAGTGTTTTTTACTGATTACTTTTAAGGAGTGCAGACTTATTATAGCGCTATCTGTGTGTAAAGATGAGCATTAGATAAATAAAAAATATAAGGATAATATAAGGATAATATAAGGATAAAGGATATTTTTATATCTTTTAAGAATTTTAAAAATTTTCACTCATAATATGTTTCATTGATTTATTGCTTTTTTAAATACAGCAAATTCGTCATATAAATGTCATATGAATTTGATTAAAGTACTTATAATCTACGCGAGTACATGTTCCAGAATTTATTGCCGCGGCGAAAGTTTATTTCATTCACTATCACATATTAGCCGACGTGACTTGGCAATCATAAGACCGATATACATGTAATAATATAGTTGACTGTTTTGGGGCTCGTGGTAAATGTTACAACCAGACCAAGAAAGTAAACAAAGATATAATTAGTATTATTTTTATTTTGCATAGTTATAATGTCGTTGGTTTATATTCTGCTGTTAAATCAAAACCAAATTAATGAGCGTGTGTGTGTTTGCGTGCGTGCGTGCGTGCATATGTGTGCTTGTGTCTCTTTCTATGACACTGATTTATAGACGACATAAAATATTAACAAATGCTGAAACTTTCTCTCACTTTTTGCTCTATCTCTTCTGGACCACAGAAGGTACGTCTGAAAAAAATAGTTAGACAGAACTTAGAAAAATGTTATATGGTTGAAAAATTTAATTAGTTTAAAACAAACTATTAATTTATTCATGACCATAGGAAAAAATTGTACTCGAATAAACCCAATTGAAACAGAAGTCAGCCAGACAAACTTAATATCATACGTTTATGTGGCACATGGTTGTTGTTAAAAATGAGTTCTTCCGCATTTACCATTAGAACAGTTTTATTAATATATATCATACACGTACTGTACCTTTCATTCAAAATTCCTGAATCCAATTTTATTCTGGAAATTCTAAGTTTAGGCGTTCTGAATATTGCCCAATGTCCTGGGTTTAAAATTTTGGAATTGTGATCCCAACGGAAATCTACACTTGTTAGAGATCCAAGATCTTTATCAAGATTCAGAAAGAAATTGTAAGTTTCCCCAGGAGAATAGTATTCATCACTAAAAACAAGAAAAAAAAACACATTTTTATCACGATTACTTCTGAATGTTACGTTCTTTGATAATTTTAAAGCTCTCAGTTGTTGGTGTTATATGGATATGTACTTGCTCTATATGACGGTAGTAACATGTTATACATATTTTAATTTCAAAACTATGAATTATCCTAAATTGTTGATGTATTTTTCTACTTTTGCTCTCGTTTCGACATATTCGTATACCTGCACCGGATACAACAATACGCGCTTTTCAAAACTGTATTGTGTGCAAAAAAGTCACAACATCAGCTTTGACTGCCCATTCAAGGTGTTCACTAGCTTTCACCGATTATCGCATACCATCGTTTTTCATACACCTAAATAGTTTTATGCGAACCAAATTCGTTGGTCACTCACCCGTTCACTCACCAGTTCTAGCACGTATGATTTATGAATACCACTCATTCTAACGAACTTGGTAACTTGTAAATCATTATTTGTGTTAGACGAACCGGTGACGAATGTCCTTACCGAACGAGTTGGGTTATTATAATAATAAAAAACGATTGAATGTGATAATTGGTGGATTTTGGACTGATCTGTTATAGAAATCTAGTAAACACAGGAGACAAAATTCCCGGTAGAAATACTTAATAATAAGTAGTAAATATTCAAAGATAGGTGCTGTATTGCTTTCAAAGGTTCAATTTTTTAGAGGCTTTCCAATAGCTTTCCCAGAATTCTGCTACATATAAACCAACTTTTGTTCAAATCTTACCCTGAAGTAAGTGGAATTTCGTCCGTTTGGTCTCTTTCTCCAAATATCATAATATACAATCTACCTCTTTCTTCCCTAGCATCCTGATGGGTACTCAGCGTAATACTAGCACCGTAATGATACCCTGTAAATATATAAATTTACGAAAATCATCAACTCTAATTTGATCATGACGAATTCCATCATATATTGTGTAAACAAAATTAGGGATTACCAGATATTTATTTTTCTAGCTAGATTACTTCAGTAATTGTTTTCTATGTGAAATACACTTTAACTTACGACAGAAAGGTTTGTTTCCACCAGTGTCAAGATAATAAGATTTTGATGACCTTGGTTTAACTTTGTCCGCATTATATCCCATGTAAGCGCATCCTTCGGTACCACAAGACAGGCAATTGCCAATCTGAAGTAAAAGCTCAACAAATACTATTTTGCGTATGCAGCATGTGAAGGTAATTAGAAACTGTACAGTATGCCAGCACTGTATCGACTAGAAAGTAACACAAATATGCGTAGACACTAGAAAATTATCAAAATAAAATACGTTGACAAACAATTGATACATATAGTTTATAGTTAAGGCTGTATTGTATTTGTAAACAGTTATTGTGGTTCCTTAAGTTTTATGAAATCTGTATTTTCTGTAATCTGACTGTCTTTCGTTTTAAAGAAAGTATCTATGAGTGCTATAGGGGACTTTTCGCGAGCAGCGAGCATTGGGGTCTGTTAAGTCCGAGCAGCAAGCATTGTCTTTTGGTGACCAATTTTTTTTACTATTTAATTTTGCATTTTCTTTTGGTGGCGACCTTTTTTTTTGCTTGTTCAGTTTTAGAATTTAACCGACATGTTTTTTTTTGCTATAGTTGTATACTTTTCTTCTTAAGTGCGAGCAGCGAGCATTGCTAATTTTTAAATGCGAGCATTGCACCCTGTGGAGACCCCTACCCCCTCATCTATTGTTACCTTGAAGTCATCGTAGCTGCTACATGGATACGACTTGAATGGGCATCTGGAATTAATGCTTTCCGTAAATAGCTCATAAACTCTGAGATGATCGCAAGCCACAAATTTTTTGCCACCTGTAGAAAATAAAAATACTGTTCATGTAAAAATATATGCAGCAAGAGAGACACAGATAGTGAAATGCCAAATGTCAAAATATGCTATCATCAGATGTTTGCTTAGGATGGTACCAAGGACTCATATTGATGAGGACTCTGTTGCACTAAAGTTGTATTTCAACAAAATTGCTACGCATAATTCTGACAAAATTGCAATTAATTGGGTCAACCATAGAAAAATTACATTAGTTTTATCACTACTGCCAACTGAAAATAATATTAACATTAGATGTGATATAAAACGTTATTATCCGCTTTGTAATTATATATTTTATGAAATACATAATAAATTACCCCCATATATTCCATCTATAGCTATGGATGAGATAAGGCCCCTGTCACATCCTGGTTGGTCTTCACCTCCGTTTGGGTAAAAATCGACATGGCCGCATGGTTCGCTCATTCCAAGACCTGAAAATTTATTTGCAGCATGGAAATATAATCTATCAGACAGAGGAATGTTTATGATGTGTAATTTTCAGTGAGGAAATCCACCTGACAAAAGAATGTCTAGGATATGTTAGAGTACGGAATACCTTAAGATTCATACAATAAAGTTACAGTAGGTCGCGAATCCCACAAACATAAAACGTAGTCAACAGCAAACATATTCACCATCCCATTGGTGGTGATATTTATCAATACTATACCTCCGTCAAATGCAAGTGAAGAAATGAGGTGGTCACCATCAGTATGAATAACGTCAACAAACAGAGCATCTGACGGGTCGAGACGAACAACCCTGTCTGTTCCAGAAAAATAAGGATCTGCAGCATCCATCCCTTAATTTAAAAAAAGAAAATAAACACCACTCGTATGTTACAACAGTGCTATCCTTATCTTGAAAGACTAACACTTCATAAAGTAAGCTTAGATATATCACTGCAGTAATGGTTAATTTTATTAGCCATATTTTAGTACAAACTACTGCCTTGATACTCAACACTTTATTTCAAATACTGACATAGTCATTTACCACTTTTTTTGTTCTCTTACTGAAATGAGCACACCAAAATAGTTTTCTGATTTCCGCTGATTATATTCACTCATTTTCTGCCCGTTCGTTTTATATGTCCGACGAACAGAACGTTAACATCTTCTCGATGGCTTAAAATAAAGTCTTGATTGCAGGATCACGCACAATTATATTACTGCATAATCAGAGAGAGGAAACGAGCATTCACCTGTTATTCTGCCCAAATACTGCAATCGTTCACCAGCGTAACCAGCAATGTGAGCACCAAGGCTATGACCAACAACATGAAAGGATTCGGGATTTACACCAGTCTCTGTCTAAAAAAATTCAAGTGGAATGGAATTAAAGATGTAACATTTTGTTGTTTTGCCTACCTATTAGCATATCTCACTCTCCCATGTCACCCTAAATTCATGTGTTGTTTTAACCTTTTTAGTGGAAAAAGGTTGAAATATTTTTATCAGCGTGAGTGATATAATGCCTATTTATTCATTTTAATTTCATTATTATCGAAGTGCTGTTTCTTTCGCTCCACATGGACGAGTACCATTAGATCACACTGTACATTTGAATATGACTTTCAACACCTCGGTAGATATGGACTAAAATGGTAATGATTATGATCTCTTGTGAACGTATCCCTTCAGGGTATTTATGATGTACGTCAACACTGAATTGGAAACCCACCCACATTCATTATATGACGCAATGGTACATATGAGGACATTTGGTTTTCTTATTTGCGGCTCGCACCCACTGAGATCAAACTACGAGCTACAATCGACTACAGGAAACTGATAAAGAAAATTTTCAAAACGAGGGACATTAAAAAATTCTGAAACTTGGAATTTTGTTAGGTATTATATCAATCACGCTGATATTTTTTTCCACTAATAAAAACGCTAAAAATAACATGAACCGAGTCGGATATGCTGTAGTTCATTTAATTTAGATATGTAAGTGTACGTTTAAAATGATATAATTAAATAAACGTAATCAACAACACTTGGTAAATAACCACGAATAAACAACGCTTTTATTAAAGTACTAGTAATATGAAAGTTCACTAATTAGGAACATACGATAATGCATTTTAGTACTGGGAGAGTTACAGTGATAAGAGTAAGGACATTTCCGATAACTTGCGCATATGATGCATGTGTCAACAGTGCATAGAACGGCTATCATATAGACAGCATGTTATCTTCCCAGCTTGAAGTACAACCCTATGTTATAATTGTAAGCGTATGTAATAAATCTTATTTATGAAAATAAGCCCATTTTGAGTAGGTGTACTTGTACTTGTTACATATCCATTCAATTAACAAATAAGTGCGTTTTGCTATCCTTTCTGTAACATTAGACTAAATTGGCTTCAAACATGGAAAGCAGTATTTTCTTTACCTGGATAGGCTTAATTATGGTAGCAAGCTATGACTGGAAGATGATATGATCGGAGCACAAGACAATAGTTTGATTAATTAATAATCCAAGGAACGAATACCTCTAAATACTTAATAAGCTCTGCTAATTGTGCTCCAACTACTCTTGTGTTAGCAGTAGCTTGCGTGTAAGGCAATCCAGAGCCGCCGCCCCAATCCACTAATATGACATTGAAATCTCCCTTGATGAGGAAAGCTTCTTTCATTTCCTAGAAACAAAATCCTATATCACATTAAATGAAAAAAATAATGCGGCGAAATTTACAAATAAGACAGCACAGGAGAGTACAGAAACCAATCTGGACAACTTTTACTGGTATGTTCCATTTGACGTTTTATGGACAATTAGAACTTCGTTTGTTATGTAAAAGAGAACAGCTGTATTGATACATCAGTCTGGTTAATTTTGGTAAAATAGTGGCATTTAATGTTCAAAATCAAACAAGAAATAGGTTCCATGAAGAAGCAACAGAATAAATCAGTTGAATTGTTTTAATTAACACTTCACTGACGTGTCTATATAATTTTTAAAGCTTCAAGTCTCACATGCATCCACTGGGCAACATTAGTGTCTTCAATAAAACCATGGATAACAACTTTCGAAGATTTAGATGCATCAAATTCAGACTGTGTAATACTGTTTCTATCGTGAACTTTGATGTCAAACCCAACATGCAGTGTTTTTTTGGTATAAACGGTAAATTTTGTGCCTATCTGGTCAGGACATTTTGGCAGCAGACTCAATGGTCTTTCTTTTGAGTTCCCAAATGGATAAGAAGTATCAAAACATCCCAGAGAACCACAACATCGATTTCTTGTAGAACCTGCAAAATTATACGAACCGTAAATTAATGTAAAATAAAATAATAAGATAAAAACGTGACGCCAGTGAAAACCCTAAAACCCTTCTGGAAATCTTTGAACAATAATGAAATTTGAGTAAGAATTAAAGTACGTATGTATAGATGTTCAGTTGTCCTATATTTTATGTCTTTTATATATTTTTTAGTGTTTTATTTCTTTTGTATACCTAGTATGTTTACAGTATTTTGTTATTCCATATGCGTGCTATCTCACATTTTTCATATTTTGTTGTTATTATAGCAGGGTTTCATAATTCTCATTAAATATCTGTATATTATTTTTTGTCTTTTGATTTCACTACACCCACCACCGGTTACCGACATAAACTGACAATTATTTAAATATTCTTTCCGTTATCACATGTATTTCCACACTTAATAGATTGGCATTGTTCATACTCACGTTTTACAAGGGGTCCGTGGTAAGGCTGCCTTGGAAAACAATGACCAACAGTAATTAGAAGAAGAAAAACTAAAATCATGTTGCTTCCTAACGCATTAGAGTTATCCCTTTTCATCTCACGTAGCTCTTATCTGGATTCTAATACACTGAATGTTACAGGCAAGCCAGGAAATGTTTAATAAGGAACCAATATAATTTATAGTCTTCATGACAAAATATTAAATAAGATAAGATACGGCTATGTGGTGTTTGACGGTATCATTGATACCATGGTAAAGAATGACGGGTGCTTGCAAGTGGTTTGTTTTGACTCGTTATTTTAAAGGAGTGCTCACTTGTCATTGTGATATCAGTAGTAAAGGCCCATCGATACCCTAACTGCCATCGTACCAAGCTGTTCTTCGAGTTAGATGATTGCTGCGTTACAAAATATGTAAAAGTTTAATTTTTTAAGGTGTCTACACAGAAAGCTAACTGTTACTAGCATGACATCATTCTGAATAAATTCGTCATGACGTTATGCATGGTTTACGGGAATTATTCAGACTGGCATAAAATATGCTAGCCACTTTAGGATATATCGAAGGAAAAATTTCCAAGAATGTTCGTATTTTAATAATTTTTATAACATAACAGAGTATTAATTCTTTTGCTTTCGTTTATTCCCTATTGTAATTTTAAGAAGATTGCTACTCCTCGCAAAACAAACAGGATCCTATTTTTTGGTTTTCCCTGTATATAAGATAACACAATTTTACTAGTTAGCTCGGGATAGTTAAACTGTCATTTTAAGTTTTGCTGTTGTTTTACAATAAAGTTTATGGTTTTTGATTGAAATGTAGGTTGCTGCTTTAGTGAAAAAAAAAATGCCAGAAACAAGGAATTTACTTCTCTGTACAATCTTATACGTAGTTCTTTTCTGCGTAATCATATATAAAGAAATAAACAAAATTAATTTGACAACTGAAAGTTGTTTTTTTTATTTGCTCATAATACACAGGCATAGCAAAAAGAACGTACAGTCGCCTCAGCTTGTACTTTTAATTATACGAGTATGTTCACATTTTTGTACTTCTATATTTTGCAGTTGTTTATAATTTGATCATTTCTGCCCCCAAAACTCAGAAAATTAACAATCAACTCTATTTGTACATATACGATTTTTAATAGATGATTATATTTTTCACACTTTGTAGATAGTTGGAGACATCCTACCCTATTTATTTAATGAATAAAAAAATTTATATTTTTGCAATGATTTAGGTCAAATAAAATAGTTTCCAAAACCCTACTCCGAAGTGAATATACATTAGTACTTTTCACATGTTTCCAACACACTAATTAAAACATTCTTTTCTCACCAGCTAGTGTAATTCATTGGTAAATTTCCAAATCCACCTGGAAAAGAGGTCGAGAAAGCTGTTTTTGCTTTTGCAATGTAAAGTTCCGCTTCCATTTTAAGCATTTTTCCTTGGAAATTTCGAAATGTACAAATTAATGCACCTTAGATATCTTAGATCTAGTCCAAGCCGGTTTCATTTCAGAGCGTTTTGGATGATATTTTATTTTTCCTAGTTATTGCAAAAAAATATTTGTTTATTTATTGAATTGTTACTTTTTTAGTAAAAGGCAGGAAACCATTCATCCACTTACTTATGAGTACGGAATGTATACCTTCGATAGTCTGAATTCACTGTATTTTTCACTTTGCCTAGCTGTCAGTACACAATTTTTTTAAGAATGTGCTCACTACTGAAACAGTTGTAGATGTTTTGCAATTTTATGATTTAGCTTCTGTATTAATTAACTGCATATCTAAACCAGTTTTGTTCTGCCATCTACCATCAAAATACTACATTATACAACACTACTAGTCAGCCTGGTATGTTTATGCAATCAGCCCCATCTTGTGTTAAAAATGAATCCACTGGGGCAATTTACTTTAATATTAGATTCAAGATTAATTATGTAATACGCGTTTTACTAGTTTTTGCCCATTGAATAAAAGTAACTATTGGGTGGCTGATTCTTGATGATAATAGTCATCCATCTGTAACAAACGTATTGAATTTAAACAAAAGAAAAGTTGCAGTAATGAGGGCTGTTAGTTATTAAGGTCTATGGGGCAGTATAATACTATTTGCGGGATTAAGTAGAATGCACGTATCAAAGTAATTATATAGTAAGAAGTCATTTACTAAATGTGCTGTGACAAGCTATACAAGCCAGCTTTTGCTAAGTACATATACACGGAAGAAAGAGAAGTAAGGAAATGATGCAAAATTAAGAAAAAGAAGTGTATAGAGTTCATAGATGTATATGTTAGTTTACCGTCGTCGAATAAGCATTTCTGTAATATACATGCGTGCTGCACGTATATGCACAAAAGTATTTTAATTTATGACATTAAAATGTAAAATGGACAACCAAAGTTAGCTCTTCGGTTTCTTCCAAACAAAGATACATCTTGCACAGAATGTCGACTTTTGGACAACCCAATGTTCGGTTATCAAGGCAAATAAGTGTTTCATCTAGCTCTGGATCAATAGATAGTGTTGGTGACATAGAATGGACCGACACCGCTGTACAAATTAAGGAACTATTAGTTCACGCTTTGCCTCAGGTACTAAAGGTTGAAACAAAAGAAAACAGAAACATTTCTTCTGAGGAACACCATAGTTTTGATGATGAACTTCCACTGTTACTACATTCCGCAAGACGGTGCTCAAAAATATTGGCTAAAACGTTGAAATGGGACAATTTTTTGCAAACATACGTAGAAACAGGGCAACAGTTAGTAATACCTATCAATTATTCAGGTAAGAAAAATACTTTAAAATATTTAAATAAAGGCAGGTCTATCATGTATATTATGTAGTTTCACAAAATTTCGTATATATATTATTTCGGGATATAATAAGTTGTTTTAATATATAGCATTGTCCCAGATCAGATACAATTACTTATATATAGTATAATGCATAGATACAGGATATTTAAAATAATAATAACATATTTACCGAAAAATCAACTAAAGTGAACATTGGGAGACTTTTATATTTTTAGTATTATGTATACATAGCATACTAAAAAGGTACGGGTAATAATTAAAAGTTTTTCACCTATAATCGATCTGAGTCTATATAAAAGTACATGTAATGCCTTTATGAATAATACACCCTTTTTAATGAATGGTGCGGAATTTATCTTTTCCATTGACAACTTTTATGTATAACCCCGGGGTATAACCACTACCGTGTAGTCCTGGTTCATGATGTTTTGCACTAGCTCTTGATAATCTGACTTGTGAGCTAGTGTAAAACATCACGAACCGTGTAGAGTCCGTGTATCAATGAGATAATCAATGAAATCAATATAGGTCCAAATCTATTGCAAGGCATACAGTTCAAACAATGAATCGTGACAGTTTCCTGGTTTTAAAAGAAATAGCCGCAGCTACAGTTTTATTTGTTCATAATTATTTTTCCATTTAACATTTGGTAGTCTTTAAATATCGGACGTTATGGATTGGTTCCTTACCAGGGGGGAACTCTCTTTTATATGAGGTAGGGGTGTGAGGCCCAGGGGTACAAACCCTGACCCTGAAATATCCCCGGAATTGACAAAATACCTACCCTGAAATATCGTTTGGCCCAAAAATCGTCTCCGTACTGCCAGAAAAAATTGACAAGCAAAAAAAAAAAGGTCATTATTTCCACTTCTATCGTCTCCTTTAAACGCTGTGGACGATCAAAATCTCAAAAAAAATCATTTTGACCGAAATGCATGGGCCATGGCAGTTGGCAACTATGCCACTCTAAAATATATTTTAAAAACGACCCTGAAATATCCCCTTGACGTCAAATACCCACCCTGAAATATCCCAGAAGTGAAAATACCCACCCTGAAATATCCTGGTAGCTCAAAAAAGCGACCCTGAAGGGCGACACATGTATATATATAGACCGATATAGGAAGTGTCCCCCGGGGTTCTTTACCTGCATAGCTATAATATTCGCAGGTTACGCGTACTATATTTAGATGGTACTGTCTATAGGGCGGGCAATCATTACCCCAGGGACTAGTTGATATCATACTTTTTCTATGTGATAACTTAAATGAGACCCAAATGAAAACCCTGTGGTTAAAACCTTGATGTAATCAGTCATATTATATGTTACGTCATTTTTATAAAGTGAATAATCGATTCGTCAATTTATTAGAAGTACTTAACAGATTTTCAACGTTAATTCTAAACGATTTTATCGCAAGAAGGATTTCTATTTTTAAAATTAATGTTCAAAACCTTAAAAAAGCTAATAACCGCAAATTGCAGACATTATTATTTTCTTTAAATAAAAATGAATACATAAAAACTTTAAATGAGTCTTCGTTAAAATAGTAACGATATTTTATTATATAACATCATAATTATTAGAGTTTGATATATCGGATAAATTTAAACTTTATCTCGCAAATTAGGACCATTTCGTGACATTTAAAATTATGAGTAGAGACGTTATAACACAGTTTTATTTTTTAAAAATATTCTTGCGAGTGTTGCACTTGCACTATCTAAAAATGTTGAAGCTCATATTTAATATTGATAAACTGATACTTTTATTACATTATAGGCTGGTTTGAAATACTACCTGAAACAGATGGAAAAGCTATAGAATTCTTTGAAACCATTTCTCAAATTGGTTCACGAGCTCCAGAAAGATTTCTTGTGCGCTCACCAATTCTAGGCTACCAACGAGTAGGCAGAACAATGTTACGTCATCAAGTGCACCCAGGCGTAGTACTGAAGCTCGTGAACGTGTTGTATAACGAAAATCACGCAAGAAGATCAAGAGGGCCTTTAAGGAAACTTACCTGCTGTTTCGAAATGTTTAACTGGCTAGAGAATGACGAAGATGATTTCTTCAATGAAAAATATTTGCACTGTGTGGATTCGAAAGATGTTGATATTCTTTTACCTTACGGTCGATCAGGGATGTTTTTTCCTTTGGGAGAGCCTGGAACGAAAAGATATGACGTTGTATATCAACTTTGTGACATTGTTAGACATTTAGAACTACCGCTAATTGTTCAGGTGATTGAAGGAGAGCCTCCGACGGGGCAGCAAAAATTTTCTGGCATTATACAATTAGAGAAAGAGTTTTGCGATGAAACTGCCATTGCACGGACGATTGGTTTATTACCACATTACAAAACGATGTTTGAAATTTCTTCAAATTCTTCCCTGAAATTCTACCGAGCACTGAATAACAAAGACATTGTTAAAACACGTTTATATAAAACTGTTTTGAGACAATGTGATGAAAAATGTGACTCCTATGCTTCATCCATGAAAGAACTTAAAATGCCGAAGGATGTGATTGGGGCATCACGACGCACAAGCCGAATAAGCCAGTCAGATATCAAAGAGGTCAAGTCACTAGAAGTGCCGAATCTTGCCAACAAACAAGAATATCCAAATATTACTGGAGCGATGAACAGGTCTCTACCACCGTTACCTCAAGGCGACCCAGAAGAAGCGTTTGCTTATGCTGAGGTGAAGCAAGCCGTTCAACAAGACATCAATGATAAAGAAGATGGTACGTTGTTAGAAAACTCCATCATAGATCCAGATTACGATATTATATCTCATGTAGATGAGGATGATGATTATTTAATTCCAAATATTGACATAATCTCAAAAGAACATGAGGGCTTTCCGTCAACAAGTCCATATAAGAATCCAACCCCATTATTAAAAACACCAAGTAAACCCAGTATAGATGCTATGTATTCTAAGGTTTTGAAACGCAGATCACCAGATGAGCCCAACATAAGCGCTTCAAGCAGAATCACAAATACAAGTCAGTTACCTGCAGTGGAATTTTCAGGTATAAGTATATCAAGCAGTGAAGAGAAGCAATCGTTTCCGACTCAAGAAGATCAAGATGACAGACAGCTAACCTACGTCACCCAACAGCTTGAAGAATTATTTGATATTTCCGGAGACACTGAGATCGATATGGACCATACGTCAGTTGGCGGAGAAACTGATGTTTCGCAACCTTCCACAATTTTAGCATGTGCACACTGTGTCAATGATTTAGCTGCCGGTAACGCGTACACTACGAATGAATCTATAAGCGCCATTCATGAACATCACGCCGAGGAGCGACATGCTTACAATCCAAATGCTCACCAAAGTGTGAGTGAATCGTGGTTGCAAGATGCTAGAAAGTTTAGCAGAGCCAAAGAGGGCGTGAAAACTCGTGGCATATCTGAAGATAACAGCGTCGGTTCTGGAAGATTCAAATCAAATAATTCTTTAGTATTACGGAAATCAGGTCGTAGTGAGCGTCCTTGTGTGTTCCAGTTATGGACACCAAAAACGTATATGGCTCCCTTAAACACAAGAGAAAACATAGGAACTGGATCTTTAAGAGAGAGCACATTAAGTGGCTCCACGAGACGAAAGTTGAAAAACATCGATTCAAGCGCCACGTTGCGCATGCATAATTTCAAAAAGATTAGTGTCGCTCTTCAAAGTCTACCAGACTTTCAGGAATCCGATGGCATTTCAGAGAATAAATTTAGGAGAAATGGATCACATTTTTCGTCTCTTAGATCGCGAAAAATATCCACACCTGAGAGATGCGTTAGACCAGAAAGTATATCTTCAACAATGTCCACAAAAACTGATTCGGGTTTTCCCACACCGCCTAGAACGTTGGTTCATGACTACTCCCAATCCAATCTTAGCTGGGATACTGGTTCCAATGCTACAACTCCTGATGAATTCGACGCTGAATGGATCCCGCCATACGACGTGTCCTCGTTATCAGTTATTGAAGTTGCAAAATGTTTGCGATATATAGGCATGAAGGAAAATGTTGTGCGTCAATTTTTTGAAGAGCAAATTGATGGAAAATTGTTTAAAGAGTTGGATAGTAATTTATTAAAAGAAGGATTTACTTGCCTGAACGCATTTGAACGAAAAAAGATTGTGGATTTTATAAACGGCTGGCGACCACGAAAACTGTAAAACTGCCAAAAGTCGAAAAATTTAATAATAAATACAAGTATAGCTAAACTTGTTTAATGTGAGTTAAAAATGTCAAGCTTATTGTCAGTAAGACGAATACATTCTTTAGGTAGGAGTTTCATAATTTTTTATTTACTGAAGCATAGCCTCGCACTTATTCCAAACTTAATTACCAAAACCCTACAGTGCACATCCGTCAATAATCCCTTGCCAACCTCATCAGAGGAAATTTATGAAATTAAGCATCATGTCAAGTAACCTATCCTGTTCATTCACATTTACAGCAATTTTAAAAATGTAAATGGCTGATTAAATACCGACGAGTTATAACACAGCGTTGTTCGTATGTTTGTGAAAAGTTTCACCATGGGCCATAGATCTATAGCATATAAATAAGAATATAAACTTTTAACTTTCATTTTTTACTTATTAGTCTTTTATTCATTTTGTTAATAGCATTTTCAAAGAACATGTTTTTGAAATAGCCGCCATGCGTATCAGTTTGTTATTAAGTCAATAGGAGATTAAGTTAATAACAAACGCTATATATCATGAGGTGTATATCCCATGAAAGCAAACTCAACCCCATTTGGACATCAAGTCATAAAACTATTACATAATACTCATGCTGGGTTGAGTCAATAAAGTTAATTGGATCCAGTAAAACCATGATAAAATAGAGGGAACTACTTTCAGTATCCTTTGATTGCTTTATAAATGGGGTTAGTATACCGTAGTTGTGGATGGGCAACTACGGTTCAGCGCTTCATGGGATTTACACGGCATGTTTTATATTATCCATAAATAAATGTCATCATAAACTCATCTATCATGATCCCGGAAGATTATTAAATACGCAAGCGCTGGCTAGCTTAGTTCTGCAGATCCAGATGACAGATTTTGAAGACGTCGTTAAAAGGGCTTGATCCAGATGACAGATTTTGAAGACGTCGTTGAAGGGCTTCTAAAATTCTGCTGAAATAATGAAGTAGTGAAATGTTTTTGACTAACATTTTTTTGTAAAATTAGCACTGTTTCTAGTGTAAACCAATATAAAAAAGGAATAAAACAATTAAAATATTATTCAGTTTTCTTTGTTTTACTTATACGATACCAAAAAAACAATATGCACGTGATCTCTGCCAAAATTAATAATAAAAATAATCCAAACGTATTGGAAAAAGTTGGCGTTGGTCTACTATAAATATGTACATGATCATATTGAATATCCAACTGTATTGCCTGAAATTGAAAATAAGACACTAGCAAAAGACAAATGTGAAATATTTGATGGCTATTTCCAATGAAATCAAATTTTCCTGGAAATACACATTCTGGTATAAAAGAGCTAAAGAAAAATCCGCTACTCAAAACCCAACAAATTTGCATAGTATGGAGATGTATGCTGTCATCACATTTCAGGTTATGTACGTGGCAGTTATATATCTGACATACAACTGGATATATTGCCCATATATATATCGCACTATTTGGTAACAATTGCCATAACATGCGTGTTCTAGGGGTTGGTTTCGAAAATAACACCTTTAATATGCAGTTACACATACAACTGTTGACGCACAATAAAGCTCCAAATTCTACAAACCAATTTTGAGCAAAGTTATAGAAATGTTGTTCAGTACAATACATAAAATGTGCAATTGTTCCACCAAAACCAATCATGCCTATACCAGCATAATCAATCATGAAGCATATATAATTAACTGTTTGAGATTTACTGTGTAAACAATGGGCCACAGCTGAACATGAATATAAAATTAGATTGCATGTAAGAAATACTAAAAATGGCCACATGTATTGATCATTCATGAAATCTATACTGTAGGAAAAGTCCCATATTTTGTATATTGTAAACACTACACCAGCAAGATGTGTCCAAACATTTAAACATTCATTGTTTATTTCAAAAATACTTAATACATAGCAAGACCATGGTTGATTTATTTTTCGAAACCCTGTTTCAATATGAGGTTTATGAAAAAGTAGCGGAACGTCATCTTTTGATGTAGTCTTGGAGTCTGATCGAAGAAGATTGGATGCACCTATAAACGACAGAACAAGTAAATTAATATCCATGAATCAATGTATCCATCAATTTTCGGAATAATTAAGGGAGTGTTCACTAATTATGACATGTGGGCGACAATTAGGGGGTAATGGAATTTTGGCCACCTCCCAGGGAGGGTAATATATTTTTAAGGTGTCTGATGCTGAAGAAAAACGAAGGAAATAATACTTGGGACAAGTTCGCATTAATAAGATCAAGCATTCTGAAAAACGAATGAACTGTTTCAAATCAAAACTGATCTTATAAAGTTCACACAATTTATTAAATATATCAAAAACAAAATGCGGGACAACATAACTTTAATATAAGTAACTGTTAATAACTTTCCTCATAATTAGTTGCCATAAATAGTAAAATTTCCTTATTACAACAGTAAGAGAGAAATGAAATTCTGTGTAAACTGTTCTTTATTTGTCAGAGATAATCTAGTTACATTCATAATATCTTAAGATATCACTTAAACATTTCGGTCGCGGCTTTTTCTTTCCTTTGCCATTTTCTAGATTTAGCGACACGAGAGTTTTTTTTACGTCTGGCACATTCACTTCTATTTCTAGAGTTAATCCTGTTCAAAGTTTTATATATCGATACCTGGTTATGTTTTAACCCCTTTACAATCATCCACTATCACATTAAGCTTTTCTTTCCGCATTCTTAATACGGGCTCAGTACAGACAATTTAACACTGATGAATTCTAATAGCTCAATATCTTGTGATGATTTTGTATATTCCATAAATATATAGTGCAATATATGGTAAATAATTTAAAGGTTTAATAGTATTATATTATGAGACCATGTAATGTGAATAATAAGTTTTTTTTGTAAGAGTGTTAATATTTCTTTTAGTCAGGATATTAATAAATATAAATGAGCATCTCTCTGTAAATTGAAAAGTTTGCTTTTTAAAATATAACATCAATTTTCAGTAAGGTGTCATGAATTTTTTGGTAACATCCGGGGTCAATTTTTTTTGCATCATTCAGGGGATCACAAGTTTTTGACATAACTGACAAATTTTGCCGGCTCCCATACCATAATTAATTAACATTTTGCAAGTTCAATACCCAGCATAATTTAGATACATTCACGTGAATGGGCATCAGGCCTCATTAAAGTAGTACA